>PVKC010051943.1:0-10341 GCA_004027635.1 Crocidura indochinensis | reverse complement strand
TCTCCAGCCTCAGTGTGTACTTTTTCTAACATAAAAATTAATGACTCAGTAATTGAAATACCATTAATAATATGTATCTTATATTGAATAATTAATTGCTCCATGCCAGCCATGATGCTGTTTATGTCTTTATGTATTGTTTGCTTTTTGTGTATTTGTTATGGGAGTATATCTAAATGTTGCTCTCTTGTGGGGTGCTGGGGACTTTTGGGTTGGTCTGAATTCATATGCTACCTGAATTATAACCTGAGGCTCTTACCTTACCAACCATGTGTTGTAGCCCTTTGCATTATCTTTCTGAAGCTTCCAGATTTATGTTTCATGGCAACTGTTTGGATAGGCTACTATTTCAGTCGAAGGGCGAGAAAGTAGAGGATTGGAGTGATTAGTTAACTGATGCGAATTCAGTCATGCAGTGAATGCCCAAGTAATAGATTCTCTCTCACTCATAATATATGTGTTCATCTGCTCCTACAGTCTTGTTGTTACCCTCTGGTAACATTTACTTTCTGTTTAATCTACATTATAATTGGTTAAGAATGAAACTTTGATATAGCAGAATAATGAATTATAACAGAATAATGAATTAATTATTTTGCAATTATATAATTTTAAAATAAATTTTAAAAGATTTTTTACATAGTACCTTCAAAATTACAGTTATTAATGATTAGGTTTCAGACATACATTGTTTCAACTCCAATTCCTTCACTACTGTCTACTTTCCTCCACTAATGCCCCCCTCCAAACACCCCTTTGACTTCCAACACCACCTGCTTCTACAAAAGGCTTGGTTTTAAATATATATATATATATATGTATATATATGTATATATATGTATATATTGCACTTTTCTTTATAGTACCGTTGCTGATTGGGTTTCATACAGAACAGTTTACCACCTTTCAGCACCACTTCCTCCTCAATGAATACTTCTTTTGTTAATTTTTAACAGTCTTTAAAGTTAAATAAACTGTGAGAAAATAAGATGGAATAAATGAAGTGATTAAATAAAATGTTAATTTTAAGTTTTGTCATTAATTTATGAAAGACTTACTTGATCCATCCCTCTTCCATTAGCTTTGTTTCACAATACATTGAAAAATATTATCCAGAAAACATTCTTTAAATAATAATAAATTCTAAAAAAACTTTAAGTATTAAAAGAATGAAGAAATTAAAGTCTTAAATACTAAAAGCTCCTAAAGTAATAAGAACGTACATAAGCAATATGGGTTGTTATTAGGGCATTTTAAAATAAAAAATGTTACACAATAGATTTATAACTTAGTATATATGATAAGAGGTCCCTTGTATGTGTTGAAGTGGTAGCGAAGCGGTAGGGCGTTTGCCTTGCACACAGCTGACCAGGGCAGACACATGTTCGATTTCCGGCATCCCATATGATCCCTCGAGCCAGGAGTGATTTCTGAGCACAGAGCCAGGAATAATCCCTGAACACTGCAGGGTGTAGGCCCCCCCAAAAATAAAACAGGCAAAAAAAGAGGTCTCTTCTAAAAAGCCTTGAACCTGTAATTGAGAAATTTGGGTTACAGTTCCTCTTGAATCCTATTTGTATTCCTGTCAACAGTCCAGAATGCAGTGTATGGTACAATAATTCTGTGAAATGACTTTTTTTGGGATTAGGTGAAAGATTATTGTACCAGATAATACTGAGAATTAACAGTGAACTAATTTCCCATTCTCAAGTAAACAGAATGCACCTTATCCACATATTAAGTGTTCAGAAAATACTTCTACTAGAATTATGCCTGAATTATTTCATATTTACATTATTATATTTAGGTTACTTACAGACTTTTTACTTTTTTTTTTTTTTTGGTTTTTAGGTCACACCCAGCAGTGCTCAGGAGTTACTCCTGGCTCCATGCTCAGAAATTGCTCCTGGCAGGCACGGGGACCATATGGGGCACCGGGTTCAAACCGATGACCTTTTGCATGAAAGGCAAATGCCTTACCTCCATGCTATCTCCCAGGCCCCACCCACAGACTTTTTAATTTCACAGACCATATGGTGACATCATGCACATCATTGGACAGATAATTGTTAAGGTTCTCTTCAGTGATTAAATTATTTTCAGTATTAAGTTTATATTCCCCTACTAGAATTATCTGTCTCCCTGGCCTGCCTAAAGTTAGATATATATGTGAATTACTATTTTCAATTTTCCTTTCTTTTAAATACATCATAAAAAGTGTTATATTGTTTCATATTTTAGAAATTTTCATGGAAATCAAATTTTTGATTAGATAGTTCATAAGAATATTTACTGTTGTTTCAATTATTTTTTCCTTTTATCTTGTTAGCCTGGTCAAAGCAAAGTTGCATATCGAGAGCCACGGGTGATCTTCAGTCATGCCCCTCAGGGATTAACCACTTGGAGGACAGCTGTTCTTCATAATGTGGGAGAAAGCCATGCTTATTTTAGGGTAAGTTAGAATCTCAGAAATGTGTTGAATCAAATAACCTTGTAATTTAAATTATTGTTTTGCCATGAATATTATGACATTGCTAATTTAGCAATTGTAAAGAGACTTTCGACCAGTATTTAGATACCTCATCTAAAAATTTCTTTAATATATATTCTCTATAGTATGAAATTATGAATGTATTGCATCCCATGTGAGCCCTGTATTGCATCCCATGTGAGCCCCTGGGCTGCCAGGGGAATTTTTGAATGCAGAGCCAGGAGAAATCTTGAGTGCTGCTGCCAGCTTTGGCCCAGAAACCAATCAATCAATAAAATTTAAAATAAATATTGTTTGAATAGAATTGATAGGGTAGATGCTAGACTTGAGTCTATAAAGATATAAAAACACAGTAAACATACTAATGGGTGGAAGAACAAAATTGCCTAGCTGAGTTAGTAGTTCTCAGAACAGAGCAGGTTGACTGAGAAAAATGACTATTAGCTCTAAATGACAAATGCAAACCACTGATAAGAGTAGGAGAGGTGGACAGCATCTTCAATGATAGTACGTGCTATAAGAAAATTAGTGCTGGTTACTAAAGAAACATAAACATAAACTTTTTCTGGGCTTGAGAGATAGCTAAAAAGGTCTGGAGTGCATGCTTCACATGCTCAAAACTTAAGGTTCAATCTCTGGGACCACATGACTTCCAGAAGGTGGAGCAATAGTCTTGCAAGTGTCCCTGGTTAGATCCTCTGCATTCCATATGGTCCCCCGAACACTTTCAGGAATGAATACTGAGTGCAGAGCTAGGAGTAACTCCTGAGAATTTCCAGGTGTGAACTCAAAATAGCAGAAAAGACAAACATATGATCTCCTTAGCATGATTATGAGATTATTCTTGGTTTTGTACTCAGGAGTGACCTCTTGCGGTGCCCAGGGAACCCATTATAGGGCTGGGGATTTGAATCAGGCTTGAGGTAGCCATGGCAGTATACATGGCCAATAACTTACCTCCTGTAATATTCTCCGGCCCTAATTTTATTTTATTGAAAAGGGTGATTTGACAATAATCCATTATTGCTATTCGAATATCTTGCATGCTTTTGCTTTTCTCCTTAATTCACTTTCACTCTGCCATTAGGAAAGGTAGGCCCTTGAGCAGAACCATTCTGAAAACATTCTATTTAAAGATTTTGATTCTCATTTAAATTGTGATGTGGGTATTGTTTAAATGATTGATATGTTTTTCTACTGAAAAGTATAGATCTCCAATGCTGACAAGAGAAGTTAACAATTAAAATCTTTTATTTGCGCTTTCTATAAAAGTGTTGTCTATTGCCCAAATGAATAGCTTAGATACCTGTTCTATTTAGAATCAGTTCTGCAATATATTTTTCCCTTATCACACCCAAATATATTTATAAGTTCCCTTTAAATTATTCTGACACAGAGCATAATACATAGGCCTAAAGTGACTTTTAAAAACCATACTGTAAATCCATAAATGAGTTGTCCAAAACATTTTTAAAGGTCAAAATGATGTTTAAATACTTGAATATAAAGAAAACTAATCTATATAAGAAAACTGAGAAAATGAGGTTAGTTCATCATTTTGCCTCCATACTAATTTTTTATTCAGTTTTATAATCACAGATAAGGCATACTAGTCAAGAAATTACTATAATTTTGGAATGTCCTCTAAGAACTGCATCTTAGAGTTTTGTAAAGTCACAAAAATGTCCAGATAATTTTATTGTCTTATTTGAATTAGAAATTCTTTATAGCTGGTTAGGAATAAAAATTCGTTTAAATCCAAATTATTTGTCAGTTTGATATTGAGTAAATCTTTTATAAAATCATCACATGCTCTGTCTTTGGCATCCCCTGTTTTGTGTAGCAGTTTGAAAGCATTCCTGTGAAAGCATCAAAACAGAACATTTTAGAGAGTAATTAAGCTTTTCTCTAAACATTCAATTACAGGTTTGTGAACAAGATCTTTCGCCTAACATTAGTATTGTTCCAGCAGAAGGAATAGTTCCATTTAGGGGAAACATTGTTCTTAATGTTTCTCTTACATCTTCTGTATTAGGAACCTTTGATACAAAAGCAAAGGTAAGTTTATACTGTATGAAATAAAATTTCAAACTTTCAAATTTAATTGGTTTTCTTAAGCTAGGCAGCATCTTATCAAGTGAGTAGAAAAGCTTGCAGAAAAGTGAATGCTTTTACAATCATAAAGACTGTGGAACCAAATACTAGCAAATTAAAATATTTCAGGTAGACACTTTCCCACCGTAGAACAAAAGGTAGTCTTATCAAGATGTTTGCCTCAGTGGGCGTCATCTGGAAACTCTAGATTGAAGACTTTGAAATTATAATTAATTACTTTAGGATTCAAATTGGATTGGGACCTGAGGTGAACTTGATACAATTTTTTACAGTTTGTGTACTTGAGCTTGTATGTGTCTATAGATCTGTTTGACTATTTAAGTTATTCATGATAGAGTGTGATGTAGCTCAGCAGTAGAGCATTTACCTTGCATGTGTGAGACCCTAGATATGATCCTAGCACTGCAAAATGAAATTTGATCAGTCATTATGGTATATTGTATATAAGATCATTCATAGAAAACTAGTCTTAGAGGTCTTACAGGGCCATAGGTTTTAATGTTATGAAACAAAAAAAGACAATTAAATTTTTACTTAGCTAGGAATAATACCTCTTGTGCAGAGCCAGGAATAAGCCCTGAATTTGCCAGCCAGGTATGACCCCATAATATCCCCTCCACAAAAAAAGTTCTCTTGATTTGTATTACCTCTAAAGTGGAACAATTTTAGAAATCTACAAAGTAAGCAATCTTACCTGTTGTAGAAAATGTTAGACTATGTAATATGGATTATATTTTGTAAATGTTGGTAATTGATTTTTCTCTGGTGAATTGGATAATTTTTATCAATATGAATGTATGAAATTGGAATATTTGACATATCTTAGTTGTGATAAAACCTCTGGTCATAGAGGTGATGGTGGGACTTTCTATGGTTTTAATTGATATTTACTTTAATTAAAGAAAAAATAAATTTTGGAATTTTAAATAAAATTATTTTAATAACTATAGGAACCATAGAAAAATCCTCGTAATATGTTTATCTTTTTTATTGTATGCTATAATTCTGTAAGCCTGGTTCTGAGAGTTTGTACATAATGATTACTATTTCCAGAGGATGATCTCAGAGGGCCAGGAAAGAGACTTTCCATTGTTTACTTAGGGAAACAGTACACCAGTGGCTACTGGCTGGATAGTCATGAAAAAGGAGGCTCATTCCAAGAAAAACTGATAGCTTGAATATTGATTCCTCTACCCAGGGACTATCCAACGTTTTATTCTTGTTATGTAATTCAGAACTTTCATGGCGTCGGGTGCATATTGGAATGTGAGAGGGGATATGATATTCTCATTTCCATCATATTACAGTGAAGTGGAAAGTATGTTCTCAGCCATCGTTAGTGTCTTTTTTTTTCTGGCAATTAATCCACATGATTTTCGAGATTGTCTTAAAAGTTAGAGATTTTATATGAATGGCCACAAAATGACATCACAGGACCAAGGTTCCTAACATTACTATTATATTTCAGTTCTGTTCTTCGATTCCCATAAAACCCTGTAAATTATATCTAATTTGATAGATTAGATTTTACTGGTTGCATAGTTGGATTTAACTGAATGTCATATATACAACCCAACAGTTATATCTTGTTATATTTTTGGGGGGTCACACCCAGTAGTGCTCAAGGGTTACTCCTGGCTCTGTGCTCACAAATTGCTTCTGGCTAGGGAGAACATATGGGATGCAAGGGATCGAACCCATGTTTCCACCCAGGGTCAGCTGTGTTCAAGGCTAATGACATACTACTGTGCTACCACTCTGGTGCCCTAACATTTATATCTTAATTAAGAGACATATTTTTTGTAACCCCCACAGTGCTCAGAAATTGCTCCTGACAGGCTTAGGGGACCATGTGGATGCCTGGATTCGAACCACCATCCTTCTGCATGCAAGGCAAACACCCTACCTCCATGCTAACTCTCTGGCCCCTGAGATACATACTTTTATGGGAAAATATCACGACTTCATTTTTACTGACAGCTGCGTAATATTCCATTGTGTAAATATACCATAATTTGTTTAGCCAATCATCTGTTGTCAGGCATTTGTTGCCCCCCCCCCCCAGATTTTGGCTATTGTAAATAGAGCTGCAATGAGCATCATGGATAGGCATGGAAACTATTACGCTGAGTGAAATTTAGAGGGAGAGAAATAGACTTAGAATAGTCTCACTCATCTGTGGGATTTAAGAAAAATAAAAGATAGTATGGCAATAATACCCTGAGACAATAGAGATGAGACTTGAAAGAAACAGTTCATGATATGAGGCTTACCACAAATATTGGTGAGCAGAGTTAGAGAAATAACTACACCAACAACTATCATTATAATGGTAGTGAGTGAGAGAGATAGAATGCTTGTCTTGTAGACAGGCAGGAGATAGGGGAGGGATTTGGTGGATACAGGGGGAATTGGTGGTGGGAAGTTTGTACTGGTGAAGCAGGGTATATGAATTTTATGACTGAAATCCAACTATAAACATGTTTGTTACCATGGTGCTTAAATAAAAATACTAAAAAAAGAGACAAACTAAACCAAACCCAAGCAAAAAAGAAACTTGCACTTAAAGAAAGATTTTTATCAAATGTAGTATGTGGTTTGAAATTTGGGTAGAGATTTTTTGTTAATATTTGGGAAAAATGGGGGCTCGGGAGATAGCATGGAGGTAAGGCATTTGCCTTTCATGCAAAAGGTCATCGGTTCGAATCCTGGTGCCCCATATGGTCCCCCATGCCTGCCAGGAGCAATTTCTGAGCATGGAGCCAGGAGTAACCCCTGAGCACTGCTGGGTGTGACCCAAAAAAACCAAAAAAAAAATATATGGGAAAAATGGGCACTAAAATCAGATTTTTTACTAAAAGACTTATTTCTAATATATTTAGGTCATTATACTGATTGTACAAAGTTAAAGATATGTGTATATGTGTATATATATATATATATATATATATATATTTGTTTTTTTGAGTACACCCTTTTGTGCTTAGGGATTATGATTGACTATTTTCTCAGAAATCACTCCTGGTAGGCTTTGAGGACAATATGGGATGACAAGAATCGAATCTGGTTCACCCACATGCAAAACCAATGCCCTACCCACTGTACTCCCCTTCTATCTCCAAGCTAACTCTCTTGCCTTTATAATGGGTTTCATTAGTTAATTAATTAAGCCCACATTGGTATATGTTATGTACTAGTCTCTTGAAAAATAGGACTAGATAATGAGTGTTTATAGTTTTTTTTTTTTCGGCCACATCCAATGACGCTCAGGGGTTACGCCTGGCTATGTGCGCATAAATCATTCCTGGCTTGGGGGACCATATGGGTCACTGGGGGAATCCAATGCTCTGCCTACTTTTTCCTCTATGTATTTTATTGTTTTAGGTCTCATATCAAGGTCTTTAATCCATTTTTATTTGGCCTTTGTGCAGGGCATCCAATAAAGGTCTGAATTCACTTTATTGCATGTATCTGACCCGTTTTCCGAGCACCACTTACTGAACAGTCTTTCTTTGCTCCACTTCTCATTTTTTGCCCTCTTTTCAAAGCATAATTATTCTATGCATAATTGTCAGTCTCAGTATATTCAAATCTCTTCCACTGATCTGAGGATCTGTATTCCAGTACCATATTGATTTAATGACTACTGCTTTATAGTGCATTGTGAAGTTGGAGGAAGTGATTCCTTTTCTTTTTTCTTTTTTCTAAGGATTGTCTTAGATATTCATGAATATTAATTATTTCATATAAATTTCAGGAGTATTTGATCCACTTCTTTAAAAATGTCATGGTATTCCTTTTTAAATTTTAATTACTTTAAGTACCATGGATACAAAATTGTTAATTATTGAGTTTCACTCATACTATGTTTTCCACCTTCATCAGTGCATATTACCTGTCACCATGTCCCCATTTACCCCTCTCCCATCTGCCTTTGGAGCCAGCATTTTAACTCCTCTCTGTTTTCCCTTTTGGGTTGTGGTTTGCATTATTATTAATGAAGGGCTACGATGGATATCACCAACTCATATCTATAGTAATCACTTTCAACTATTTGTGAGATATAAAAAAGATTGCATTGTAATAATATGCAGAAACAATAGAGATCAGAACCACAAGGACCAGTCCACGGTAGGAAGTTTGCCACTGGAGCAGTACAGTTAGGGCAAAGAAGAGACCATTATGACAATGATTGTTGGGATATATCACTCTGGACAAGTACTGGGTATTTAATAGAGATAAAGTGATATGTACCATACCCAGCTATTAACGATAGTGCAAACCACAGTGTCGAAACCAAAAAAATGGGAAGGGTGGTGGATTAAATGCCTGCCCCAGAGGCAGGGAAGGGGGAGGGATGAGGGAAATTGTGGATATTGGTGGAGGGAAATGTTCAGGGGTGAAGTATCATTGTAAGAGTGAACCTCAATCATGGATAACTTTGTAATCACTTTGTTTAAATAAAAGAAAAAAAAGAATTGATTAATGACAGATCTGTTAGGTGGAGAAGGAGAGGAGGAATAATATTAAGTAGGAATAATATTAAGGAGGTACAAGTCACATGTGGTCTGCAAGGAGGGGAGAGAGAGACAGTTGCAAGACAGGGGGAAAAAGCTTAAAAAGCTTAAGAAATGTAAAATATAGCAGAGCAAGCATGGACCCAAAACTAAAAATATGGAGAGCATATAATGATGAAGATGTGTGACATTTTGGTTGATCATACTATGAAGATAGTACATTACTTTTCTAGTCATTTTGAAAAACTGGTATTTTGTGCTTTCCTATGAACAATGTTTTTTTACCTACAAACAATGATTCTGTGAAGGAGAAGTGAGATATTTTTATACCTCTTAAATATAATGCATTTTAAATTAAATTGGGAGCTTGACTGCGCTGCAATCCTGTCTGTACAGGTAGCCTTTCAGTGAATACTGTTCTCCGTTTTTAGAATTTTGCTTAGTCAGATAATCTACAGTGCTTATGTTGCTGGAATTTTGCAACTGTTTTCTTTTTTGTTGTTGTTGTTTCTTTCTGTTTTTGGGAAACACCTAAATGTACTCAGGGCCTACTCCTGGCTTTCAACTCAGGAATTATTCCTGCTGGGCATGAAAGAGACCATATGGGATGCCTAGATCATACCTGGCTGCATACAAGGCAGCCCTACTCACTCTACTGTCTGTCTGGCACCTACAAATGAATTTTTTGAAAATTCACCCCATTATTTTTGCTTTTATTATGGTCCTCACATAATGGTATTTTGTACTCTTTCTGCTTCTGTGCTCAGAAGTGATCCTTGGGCACCTAGAGGTCAGAGCTAGGGGCTGTATCTGTGCCAGGGATCAAACTAAGGTCAACCACCGTATTCCTGTTCTATATCTCCAGCCATAAAAAACAAAATTCATAATTGTTGTTTTACTTTGAGGGCATGAAATTGAATGTTCACGATGTTGTTCAAGTTCAGCCATTGCTTCTTTCTAATTTTTTTTGTGTGTGAGAGACAGAGAGACTAAGAGAGACAGAGTGACAGAGAATACTTGGCCTTTTTAAGTCTCAATTTTTCTCATTTGAAAATTAAAGAACTGAAATTAGTATATTTGAAGAATACTGAGTATTAGTAGGAAGATAATATGTTCAACTACTATTGGCCCATTTACTCACAACTTTTAACTCTTCTAATAGATATCTTGAATATTGATATCTATGGGAAAAGAAGTAAGTATGCATTCAATTTTCTA
>PVKC010051942.1:0-10317 GCA_004027635.1 Crocidura indochinensis | reverse complement strand
TCCCATATGATCCAGCTATACCACTCCTAGGAATATACCCAAGGAACACAAAAATACAATACAAAAACCCCTTCCTTACACTTATATTCATTGCAGCACTATTTACCATAGCAAGACTCTGGAAACAACCAAGATGCCCTTCAACAGACGAATGGCTAAAGAAACTGTGGTACATATACACAATGGAATATTATGCAGCAGTCAGGAGAGATGAAGTCATGAAATTTTCCTACACATGGATGTACATGGAATCTATCATGCTCTGTGAAATAAGTCAGAGAGAGAGAGAGAGAAAAACGCAGAATGGTATCACTCATGTATGGGTTTTAAGGAAAATGAAAGACATTCCTGCAATAATAATAATAATTTTCAGACACAAAAGAGAAAAGAGCTGGAAGTTCCAGCCCACCCCAGGAAGCTCACCAATTTTAGTTAGAGAAATAACTACATTTTGAACTGTCCTAAAAATGAGAACCTATGAGGGAAATGGAGAGCCTGTCTAGAGTACAGTCGGGGGGTGGTTGGGGAGGAGGGAGATTTGGGACAATGGTGATGGGAACGTTGCAGTGGTGATGGGTGGTGTTCTATACATAACTGAAACCCAAACACAATTATGTATGTAATCAAGGTGTTAAAATAAAAAAAAGTGAACTCAGATCCCCAAATAACACCATACACAAGGTCAAATTGAAATGGATTAAAGACATTGATATCAGACCAGAAACCATAAGGTATGTAGAACTGCACATAGGTAAAACACTCAATGACATTGAGACTAACGGCATCTTTAAGGAGGAAACATCACTCTCCACTCAAGTCAAAGCAGAGATTAAACAGATGGGGCTATATTAAGCTCTCAAGCTTCTGCACCTTCAAGGAAATATTGCTTAGGATACAAAAGCTGCCCACAGAATGGGAGAAACTATTTACCCAATACCCATCAGATAAGGGACTAATACCAAAAATATACAAGGTACTGACAGAACTTAATAAGAAAAAACATATAGCTCCATCAAAAAATGGGAAGATGAAATGAATTTCCTCAAAAAAGAAATACAAATGGCGAAAAGACACATGAAAAATGCTCCACATCAAAACAATGATGAGGTATCATCTCACATCACAGAGACTGGCACACATCACAAAGAACAAGAATAATCAATGATGGCAGGGATGTGGAGAGGAAAAGAAACTCTTATTTACTGATGGTGGGAATGCCATCTAGTTCAGCCTTTATGGAAAACAATATGGAAATTCCTCAAAAAACTGAAAATTGTGTTCCCATATGATCCAGCTATACCACTCCTAGGGATTTACCATAGTGGTACAAAAGTACAATTCAAAAATCCCTTTCTCACATCTATATTCATTGTAGCACTATTTACAATAGCCAGACTCTGGAAACAACCAGGATGCCCTTCAACAGATGAATGGCTAAATTGTAGTACATATACACAAGAAAATACTATGCAGCCGTCAGGAGAGATAAGTCAAGAAATTCTCTTATATGTTGAATGTACATAGAATCTATCATGCTGAGTGAAATAAGTCAGAAGGAGCAAGATAAACACAGAATAGTCTATGGGTTTTAAGAAAAATTAAGGGCATTATTGTAATAATGCCCAGAGACAATATAGATGAGGGCCAGAAGGATTGTCTCACAATTTGAAGCTCATCACAAAGAATTAAGAGTGCAGTTAGGAAAATAACTACACTAACAACTATCATGACAATCTAGATGAGTGAGAGAAATAGAATTCCTATCTCAGGTTTGGGAAGGAGGTTGTGGGGGAGCATTGGTGGTGGGAATGTTGCACTGGTGAAAGGGAGGGTGTTCTGTTTATAACTAAAACCCAACTACAAGCATTCTTGTAATCCTGGTGTTTAAATAAAGATTTTAGGGGGCTGGGCGGTGGCGCTGGAGATAAGTTGCCTGCGCTAACCTAGGACGGACCACGGTTCGATCCCCCGGTTCCCCATATGGTCCCCCGTGCCTGTCAGGAGCGACTTCTGAGCGAATAGCCAGGAGTAACTCCTGAGCGTCACTGGGTGTGGCCCAAAAATAAAAAATAAATAAATAAATACATAAATAAAGATTTTATTAAAAAGAAAGAAACTTGGATTCTTAGGCTGAAAAGATAGCTCAGCATTAAGAAACTTGCCCTTGTATGTAGCCAAACAGGTTTGATTATTGATATCACATACAGTTCTTACAATACTAAGACTAACTACTAAGTATAGAGAAAGAAATGGCTTCTAAGTACCACTGGGTTTAGTTCAGTCCAACTTCTCCCCCTTACCCCAACAGTACCCAAATTCCCCCAAATCTAGGATTCTGATCCAAAGTGACCTGTGAAAGAGCAAACCTGTACTTGCAAGCCTGTTATCACCTTGAGGGAAGGATTACTTTCACAGCAGAGTGAAGGAGCCAGGAGCCTTTACATCATCTGGGCAAACTGATTGGTCTTTACTTGGATGATCTGATTGGTTGCTTTGTTTAACAACCAAATTGATTGCTTTTTACACTCTTTTGTAAAATATGAGACATAACCAATCAGTTAACAAGAGCAGGGTCAAGTAACTTATGTAAGTACAACTCATGCTTGACTGTAAATTTGTAGTCCTGGAAGAGAAAGAAGCTACTGAAAAGCGACTTCCAGAGAGAAGATGCTGCTGTGACTGGAGAGATACGATTGCGGGAAGTTGCAGAAAGAGCTTTCCTGACTAGACAGAGGTTGTTGTTGACTGCTCACGGGTTTTCAAAATCTATAATATTTAAGACAGACAAATTGTGGTGCTGGTGCTATTCTGACTTGCCTTCCCCCAAGAACCAGAACCTAATCAGGTTAGCTATTTGCTTGCTATTTGACCTACAACATTGCTTTCTTCATATTGTACCTACTAGAATACATTGCAGAAAGCTAAATAATAAAATAAATATAAAACATTTCTAAGTACAACTACATATTCTTGGTAAATAGCTAATAAATAGAACATATCACTTCTTCTTTGAATCTTTTGAAATCTTCTTTTCTACTAGTCATATTCGTTGAGCAACTGATCTGTAAACACTTTTTAATTTCTCCAAGAAAACACTTTTATTCCTTTGAACCTGCAAATTACCTATTAATCTCTCTTAGGAATATCCAAAATACTGATTTACAAGCCAAAAGTCAGTCAGTAATGTTCCTTTGGATTTTCTACTGCTAATAAAAAATTCAAATTTCAGAATACTAAAGAACTACTGATTTTTTTATTCCAAGCCTATTTACAAACACAACGACTTACCGGTTTAGGAACGGTATATGAAGTCCACATGGGCATTCTAAAAGCTTTCCCAAAACCACTGATGTATTCCCTGTTGTAAAGAAGACAGTGTTCCTTGTTTTCTTGCATAACTCTGGGCCTCCCAAATGGCAAATTTAGTTTCTCTGTGTCTGTTACTAAAAAGAAAAAAAAAATAAGCAAAATGAAAATATTGCTGAAGTTAGCAAATGTTTCTATGTGACCTGTCTTTGAGAGTTGATCATTTCCCAGGAACTCTGATACATATTTTACATAGTAACCTCTCTAAACTCCTTTAACAACCTGAAATTGAAAGCTATGATTACAAATTACAAATCATAGATTCTGGAAAGAGAGTATGATGGGCATGGGCAGAGTGCCTGCCTGCCTTGCACAGGCTGATCTGCACTGAATGCCTGGCACCCACATGGCTCCCTGAGTTTACCTAAAGGCAGAGCCAGAGCTAAAGCTTTGAGCACCCCAGGTGCTGCCCAAAACCAGAATCAAACAAATAAAATATTCAAATCACAAAATCAAAGCATAGCCAAATTTAGCCAAGCAAAAATTTACATAACTAGCAAAAAGATTAAGAACTTTGAACTCAAAATTATATACCTCATGCCAAAGCTCTACCTAAGAAAAGATCATTAAAAACTATATCCTAATTTATTACATTTTAATTGTCTACAACTATAATCTACAATTATACTCAGTATAGCTTAAAATGGATGCTATCGAATAACACTCAGCAAATTATAAAACAACCAACCCACATTTACTGAACTTTTACTATATGCCAAGTATTATACTCAGACAACATATGTCAACTTATTTAATAACTTTAGAAAGCATACATTGTCATTTGATTAATGATAAAATAGGCCTAGCAAGTTTAACACAAGAACACTTAAAACGTAACAAGCAATAATAATGATATTGCTACAGGACAGACATTGCTTAAATTCTTACTATGGATTATCTTAAACTTTATAACTACAAGAGGTGAGTAACATTGCTACGATAGAGTGAGAAGTTAAATAACTTGTCTCAGGTGACATACAGTCAGGAAAAGCTGCTTTTGTTTCGGTTTTTATCCTGCATTTTAACAATAACATATTTATATTCGAAAGTGCCTTTTAGCTTTATTTAGAGAATCCTCAAAAGACAAAATCCTCCAATTTGTTATGAGTGAGCATCAAATTGTTATGAGTTAGCATGTTTTTTTTTTTTACTGGCTTACTTTCATCTTGGTTGAGATTTAGCCTTTTATTCACGAACTCTAAGTCAGTATCCTGCAAGATAATGTGGAACAGGGGAGAAAGTTATCCAAACAAATAATAATAATAATATGCTCTCAAAATCAAAAAATTTCATTTCTTCAGTAAACACATGACTATTTCATTGCTGACAAAAACACAACCACTCCCTGAAATATTGTTTTTTTGGGTAAAGAAGTTTGAGAACTTAACACTGATATTGGAGCAGAGCACCAGCTCTTATACTCGGATAACATCTGAATGCTTCTCAGAATGTAATAGTACTATAACTCCATTAAAGTTTTGTTAAAATGCAGGTGCTGAGTCTTTAAGACTGGGTTCAGGGGCCTAGAGATTTTGGATCTTTAATCATCTCAAGGAATGCAGATGTTGCTGGACACATCTTAGCAAGGGGCTTTATTTTTTATTTTGTTTTTGAGCCACACTTGACAGTGTTCAGGAGTTAATCCTTGCTTTACACCCAGTTCACTCCTGGCAGGGCTGACTGGGGCTCCTAATAGGGTGCTGGGGATTGAACCCCTTTGGGTCAAAATCAAGTTTGTATTATCTCTCTAACCCAGTAAGGAACATTTTTTACAGAGAATAATTTAGGGTTTACAGTCAAATACAAAAATCTCCTGTGACCTGTGGCCTGTAGAATTTCGTTTTTTTTCTTTTGTTTCATGTTAGTGGCCACACCCAGCTGTGGTCCGAGCTTACTTCCGGCTCTGTACTCAATCACTCCTGGCAGTACTCAGCAGTCCATATAGGGTTCTGTATGTGCAAGGCAAGTACCCTACCAGCTGTTCAGTGCCTCTGGCCCCCTGAACAATTTCTGAGCCACTTTATCTCTGAAATGCAGAAGAAAATACCTACTTCACAGTAATTAGTATATCATTTTAAAGGGGATTGTTTCTTGATCCTATCTGTAGTTGCTGGTTAGAAATCTATATCTTTATGCTAATCTTTGCTGTGGGCTTTAATTTTGGATGGATTTTTGTGCTTTAAAACCTGTTCCGGTGAATTGTTTATATGACTCAATGTTATTCTACTGATTAGAAAACATAAAATTTTCCCTTGATCCTACCACTTTACATATTGAGTTGCCTTCATAGAACCTTCCATACTTTATATGCCAGATCCCAGAAGTGTACCTTTCCTGCCCTTTCTGCCTTAAACAGCTAAGACTGATTACTGAATTCGTTTGCAAAAGGAAATATAAGAAAGTTTTACAATTTAAAGGGCAAGTGGCCCTTTAGTTTACAAACAAAATAAATTCTGTAGAGAACTTTCCAACTTTCAAAACTTACACATATTTAATCTTATACTTTCCAGAAAAGGCTCAGCAAAACATGCATATTCACTCAATAAATATTAAAGGTAAAACACAAACCTATTTGTCAGCTACATCGGTTGCACATTACCCCAGCTATAGATTAGCTGCCCTTTTGCATGGTTCTAGAAACTTTATTACTTACATTTTGCAACAGAGGGCATGAACATTCTAAAGTATCTGTTGGCTTCCAAGAGTTAAATTTACAAACAGAAGAAGCTGACACTTCCTGTGCATGGGATGGCTCATAAAAAGGCACCTTTAGGAGATGGTTCAGGCTACCATGGCTACCATTGTTTGGTGCTGGTTGAATACGTAGAAGATCTATATTGAAACAAGAAGTTGAAAGCAGTTTTAAATTGAAAGACGGAGATGGGAGAAAACAGTTATCTACTGTAATTTTTTATAAATATGCTGTTATGCAGTCATGCATAGTCATTTATTTTTCCCCTGAGTCATCATCACTAGCATGTCTAGAGAATAAAACAGAGACTGTAGATGAGCTTTGAACGTTCTATAATTGTTTCGATTTTTCCAAAGAAAACTGATAAATGATCCCTTTTATCCTTAAATATTTCATGATTTTCTTGCATGAAAAAGTTCCACTCATTAACAAAAAGTTTAACATAGTCAAATTGTTTAATAATATTAATTCAATATTCAATTAGATGGTAATTATCTAAGGACAAATGGTTTTAAAATAATTAGTGATCTTCACTTAATATGTAAATAATTTCTTTATAAAAATAAAACATGTTTTACAAGAACAACTTTTTCAGTGGCTCTTGTTTGCTGATAGATATAGAAATATCTCTATATATTTCTCCTAGAATTCTTATCTCTTTTTGGGGGAGGGTGGTAGCTCCCTTGGCAGTACCAGGTTCTATGCACAAAAATTGTTCCTGGCTGTGCTCAGAGAACCATTTGGGGGCGTTGGGGATTGTCCACATGCAAGTCAAACCCTTAACCCACAGTACTATTAGTCTGGCCTCTTTTCCTGGAACTCAAACCCTATCAAGTTCCTTATGAGCCTCTTCCAAGGAGTCAACAGTCCTTACTACACACAGTCTTGGGAACCAAGAATTTAAGTTAATAATAATAAAATACAGTATTTATTTTATTTTATATCTCCCTCCTTCCCACCATCTTTGTCGTAAACTTTAGTTGTGATGTTCACACACATTTGTGCCTGAAATCAAACATCATGCTGTATATGATTCACAAATGACATAGCTTCTAGGACTGAACTTAGCATGTCAGCTGTACTATTGACTGTGAACTCTCAACCTTGGACCTGCAAAACAGACCTTTTCTTAGTCACCTTGGATCCTATGATGTACTTTCTTTAATGCATTTTTTTGTCTCCAAACCACATTCAATTACCATGGGTCAATGTCAAGATTAAGATATATAGATATAGACGATAGATAGATAGATAGATAGATAGATAGATAGATAGATAGATAGATAGATAGATACTAGGTAGATAGTTACTAAAGTTAAAGATGATTGATTGTTGGTCCAAAATAAAAAGATAGGCTGAAAAATAGGTTAAAATTCCTAAAAGTCAACTTCTTACAGATTTTTTAACTCTGAGTATAACTGTATATTCATTCTTTTTATGTCATAAGATTCCTCTATAATTATAAATATATGCTCCTGGTTGTAAGTGTGTTTCTCCTTTTAGTAATATTAGATAATAATCTTACTTGTTATACAAAATTATATAAACAGACAGAAAGTCATAGAAAAGTTGGTCTCCTGAGATTGTAAGTTTATCATTGTTAGAAAAATTTTTAAAAAGTTACTTGTAGTTAAATAAATTGTCTTATAAATATGCTTATTGTGTCTGAGAGATAAATCAAATAGTCATGCCAAACATGAAAGGTCCTAAGTTCATTTTCTGGTATCATATCCTGCCCTGAATACAACCATGTGTAAGTCTGGTAGTCCCTGAGCACTGCCAGGCTGATTTCTGCTAGACTAACATTGATCTGTGAATGTAAATCCAGAAGTGATCCCAGGTCCCTAGCACCAATAAATGTGACCCATAGTAAAACAAACAACTCCCCCCAAATTAATTATCCTTAATTAATTTCTTTCTTCCTAGTACAGAACATTCATCTCTGAGATTCAATGTATCAACAATTTTAAAATTTCTATTTTTCAAACAGTAGCCACATTTTTCTGTTGAATTTAAATATACATTACCACATATTAGATTATAGACTTCAATATTTTCAAATGGTTCGATTTCAGTCTTCTCTTTAAAACTGGGTCCATATGCCAAAAAGAGAGCCTATGTGGTAAGAATCATATCATTACTGGATGCTATCTACACTCAAAACTTGATGCTGGAAGAGACACATTTTTCCTTCACTGACAACTCTAATTGTATATTAGTCCTCTGGAAGTATTTTTGTTCAGATTTTAAACTGAACAATAAATTGCTCCCACCCATGATGCTGTGCCGATTCAAAACACATGATTTCAATTACTTACTTGTATATCTACATGCTTTCATGCACCTCAAATTCACAAGTTCAAAGAGTAACAAGTAAGAGTGGACAATCAGAGCTAGCAAAAGCCAACAATATGTAGACATATAAATAATAAAACAAACATATTTCATCATATATTCTTTTCATTCTTTCATATCATTGTTCAAATATATTAATATATGACAAAATTAAAATTTCTATATAACTTTTGTTCCATGTGTACAAGCTAGCTATCTTCTCAAATAGAAATCTTTTCTATTTCTAGGATGTAAAATTACATATTTCACTTAAATTTAATGCTAACTTAATTATTTTATAATTTATATAATTATCTTTGATTAAAATAACTAGTTATATTAAGCATAGATAGGCAAAGATTTTGTAGTATATCAGCAAAGAATTGGAAACAAAGGCTTTTCTTGACACAATGCTTTCAATTATCTTATAATATCAAAATTAGCAGACAAATTCACTGACTCAAAAAATTTTCAAATACTTATAAAGCAAACATTATATTATTTATATTTATTTATATTATATATTGTATAATCTATTTATATTAGAAAGCATTAAATTCCCAAGAAAGTCTAAGATATTTTTTCTTATTAGGCAATGTGTGTACATGTGAGTGTATGTGTGTAATGAAACTAAACAACTGGACAAAACAATGAAAATTAGTTTACATATTTTATAAAACTGTTATATAAAAGCTTTTGGGACCAGAGATAGAATGGAAGTAAGGTGTTTGCCTTGCATGCAGAAGGTCGGTGGTTCAAATCCCGGCATCCCATATGGTTCCCCAGAACCTGTCGGAGCGATTTCTGAACACAGAGCCACCTGAGTGCTGCCAGGTGAGATCCAAAAACCAAAACAAACAAACAAAAAAAGCTTTTATATCTTATAAAGCTTTTTTTTAACTATTCAGGAATATTGTTCTATTTTAGTCATGGAATTGACTGCATAGTTTATCCTTTTGACTTTCCCATTTTGCCCATTTTGGTTTGCTTCCTTCCTTACTTGCACTACTTTTAAGTTCTTTTTGTTAGTAATGTCTCATCTCTCAACTTCTTTAAGTAAAAGTAATCCCTGCCCAGGTCTAAACTTTCCTATGCTCAATCTCTGAGGATCTTATCTAGTCTCGAGCGTTTTAAATAATTTGCCTACCCAAAACTTAATTTTTATCCTGGGGTGTCTTCAATTGTCTTTATAATAGTTTTAACTGCAACCCAATACTTATTTTTTTTTATTTTTATTGTGGCCGAAATGAATAACAAATCTTTCACAGTAATATTTAAGGTACATAGTGACAATGAATCAGGGGCATTCCCACCACCAGTGTTATCCTCCCTCCACCCCTGTTCCCAGTATGCATCCCATATCTCACTCCTTTACCCCCCACCCCCGCAGAATACTAGTCTAACTGGTCCCCACCTGTACAGCTTGCTGTGGATTAGGTATAGATTCTATTGTCGTTGACTTTAGGTTTAATACTCAGGTCTGATCATTTTTTATTTCAACTAAATGTTCATGCGAGTTTCTGTACCTAGTAACATCCATTTATACCCTCAATTTATGAGGCTCAACAAGATGATTCCAGTAATGTGGTTCTGTTGGAGATATAGGAAAAGAAAGGGAAAAGAAAAAAAAACCTAGGAGTCCTTCTAAGTATTATAAATATCAATTTAGAAGAGGAAATGGAAGAAAAAAGAAAAAGGTAACAAAACAAACAAACAAAAAAACCCAGCAAAGCAATAACAAGAAAAATACAAAAACTAAACTAACAAAAACACAAAACAAACAAAAAGAACAAAACAAAAATCCAAAGCCAGCAAATACAAAAAAATGACAAAAACCAAGCAAACATCACAGTCAAAAAAGGTTT
The DNA here is from genome assembly GCA_004027635.1 of Crocidura indochinensis. Taxonomy (NCBI): domain Eukaryota; kingdom Metazoa; phylum Chordata; class Mammalia; order Eulipotyphla; family Soricidae; genus Crocidura; species Crocidura indochinensis. Next base: position 60 of record PVKC010051942.1, on the reverse strand, counting down.
ATGTTTCTTCTTCTTCTTCTTCTTCTTCTTCTTCTTCTTCTTCTTCTTCTTCTTCTTCTT
>PVKC010051941.1:0-10347 GCA_004027635.1 Crocidura indochinensis | reverse complement strand
GAGTTACTCCTGGCTATTCGCTCAGAAGTCGCTCCTGGCAGGCACTGGGGACCATATGGGGAACCGGGGGATCGAACCGCGGTCCAACCTAGGTTAGCACAGGCACCTTACCTCCAGCGCCACCGCCCGGCCCCCAGGAATTTTATACTTTTAACAATAAATTAATGTCTCATTTCTATTGAATGATCTGTTTAAATGATTTATTAAATCTATAGATAATTTATTATAATCTTTTACTTATAATGCAGATATTTAAGCATTATCCATAATATAATATATTTTAACAAAGCCAGTATTCTCTTTTAATGATAAAACACATTTTAAAGACCTATTCCTGGTTTTCTCAAGATTTTCTTAATTTGTCTCTTATCTACTTTATGTAAATTTAAAAATTTATCTGTATAAAATTATTCATACTATTAACTTTTAAAAATTCATATAGCTGTATAAAAAGATATACAATTTGAGACATTTTTGTTTTTGTTTGGGGTCCATACCTGGTAGTAGTCAGTGATTACTCCTGATTCTGTGTTCAGGAATTACTCCTATCAGTTTCTTGGGACCATAAGGAATGCCAGAGAGAGAACCCAGATAAGCTGCATGTTAATGTACCTTACTCACTGTCCTATCTTTTCTTCCCCAGAAATAGTTTTTGAGGGAGAAAATCATCAATGTATCATTTATTTGCATTTTTAGGGAATTTTAGTTTCATTTTATTCATATTACATCTACATTTTTATACATATGTGTGACCATTTCAATAGAATTTTTTAAAAACTCTCTTTCATATGTGAGATATACATGGCTCCTAGTAAGGGGACTACAAATGATCAAAGTCATTATAACAGAGCTAAACAGTGCCTAAGAGGAGCCCTTGAAACATTGGTGGAGGTAATGATGTATGCATGGAAAGTATATTTAACAGTACTGTAAATTCTGGTGCCAAAATACATACGAAAATAAAAAATAAGAAAAAATGGGAATCTTCTATTTCCCAAAACTTTAAATTATGTTAAACTACTAGAATGGTACTGATCATTAGGGAGATGCAAATCAAAACAACTATGAGATACCACCTCACACCACAAAGATTGGCACACATCACAAAAAATGAGAACAAGCAGTGTTGGCGGTGATATGGAGAGAAAAGAACTCTTATCCACTGCTAGTGGGAATGCCCTCTAGTTCAACCGTTCTGGAAAGTGATTAAGGAGATTCCTCCAAAAACTGGAAATTGAGCTCCTATACGATCCAGCTATACCACTCCTAGGAATATGCCCTAGGAACACAAAAATACAATACAAAAACCCCTTCCTTACACCTATATTCATTGTAGCACTATTTACCATAGCAAGACACTGGAAACAACCAAGATGTCTTTCAACAGATGAATGGGTAAAGAAACTGTGGTATATATACACAATGGAATATTATGCAGCTGTCAGGAGTGATGAAGTCATGAAAATTTCCTATACATGGATGTACATGAAATCTATTATGCTGAGTGAAATGAGAGAGAGAGAGAGAGAGAGAGAGAGAAAGATTCAGAATGGTCTCACTCATCTATGGGTTTTAAAAAAAATGAAAAGCATTCTTGCAATAATTTTCAGAGACAAAAGAGAGAAGGACTGGAAGTTACAGCCCACTTCATGAACAAAGAGTGATAAGTTTATTTAGAGAAATAACTACATTGCAACTATCCTAACAATGAGAATGTATGTGGGAAATAGAAAGCCTGTCTAGAGTACAGGTGGGGGCAGGGTGGGGAGGAGGGATATTTGGGACATTGGTGGTGGGAATGTTGCACTGGTAATGGGGTGATCCTCTTATATGACTGAAACCCAACCACAATTATGTTTGTAACCAAGGTGTTTAAATAAAAAATATTATTTAAAAAAAAGAGTGTGGTACTGGAATGAAGACAGATTCTCAGACCAATGGACAGTGTGGTTGTTCTCTAGTGAATTTCAAGAGGTCTGAGTGTGACTTCCCCCACACCAGCCATTATTAGACTCTAGCAAGCTCTTAAGTCTTAAGACTTAAATTGAATTTTGATTAATTCTAACTCAAATTGAAGACACCATCAAACCTACTCAGTTTTTTTCTTAAATTTTTTTCTTAATTTGCCTCTTTTCACTCTAACACAATCAGATTACACCATAAATTGGAGGTTTCATTGAGTTTTAAATCCACTTTCCCCTATCCCAACAGGCATACTTCTTAGCAAATTGCAAGCCCTGCTCTTCCAAAGATAAGCTTGCTACAAACTTCAAGTATCAATTGCAAACCCACATTGTTCTGTACATCTAGCTAAGTATCATAATCTCCCAGTACTTCCTATTTGGGTTTAATTATAGCTCACAGTGGCAAGAAAACCAGCCTACTTACTATTTCACTAATTCCAAAATATATTAGTATTAAAGTCGGGTAACAGTTATGTAAAATGAGAAAGGGGGAATATGGAGAGAGATTCAGCTCCAGAACTTTCTTGACTTGTACCAGTCTCTTTAATCTAGAGATCACCAATCTACAGTTCATAGAAGTCATTTATCTTGGTTTTCATTACAGTCATAATTTATTAAATCATTGGTCATTGGTCATTGATCGATTTAACCTCCAGCCTTTCTCCCATCTATGGTAGGAGTGTGGAAGATAATTGGAATTTTCAACCCTCTAATAACTTGGTAAGTTCCCCAGAAACCAGCCTCTGTCCTAGATGCTTTCCCAAAAGTGACCTTATTAACTTAAGAAGAAAGGACTTCTCATTTAGACTTACAAAATTCCAAGTATTTCAGGATTGTCCATGAGAATATGACCAAAAAGTCATTCATATCATAAAATTCAAATATTAATCTAAACAAAAAACAGAAACAAAAATATTGGTTTTTTAAAAATAATTCTCAGTATCTAACAAAAATCTTGAAATGTACCGATTTCAAGTTGTATTTCCTTCCTCCTTGCCCTGAAATCAACCATATCTCCAGGGAGTTTTGTTTTCTTGGTGGGGGGCATAATATTTAGAAATTAAGATATAAACACATGAGTTTCAGTATCTTAGCAATTTCTTACAAAAAAAGTAGTCTAGTTCAATTCTTGTGATCTTTTACTTTGAGTTGTATGCTTTGTAAAGTCAATTATAATTGTTTTTCTTGTGATATTTATTTTAGCAAATCCAGGGAAAATGTTATCTAAGTTGTCTCCATTTTTTTATTTTCAAATAAATGCTGTGATGATGTAGTTGAGGTTGTGATGGCAGCTGTTGTTCTAAAATTCCAGGTGTTTCTTGTTGTCTGTAATTATAAATACCTCAAATCTGGATGCAACTGACTGCTTTTCTTACTATTAATTCTTCTACATTTGTCAGCAAGTGTAAACTAACCCAAATTGGATCTTCCTGTGCTTATGATTTTTGGCAAGGACGTTGTAACCCACAAAGACTGTTACATATATCCTAGAGTAAGTACTGGTAGACTTATGGAAGGAATCCAACGGACAGCTGTGTAATTCAGGTGGCTCAGAGCACTGTCCTCAGCATACCAACTAAGTTCATATGAATACATGTTTTCTTGAACTGAAACTTTTCAGATTTCACATGGATTCTTTTCAATCCTTCATGCATCAACCTTGTAATATAGTTACATTCCAATTTGTACTTCCCTTGGCTGAACTTCAGCACATAAACTAAAATGTTCAGTGGGATGTTATTTTATCACACTACAGTCAAAATAACTCGAGAGAAATAAACAAAATAAGTAAATCTTGCAGGAGTAGTGGCTTCAGTACTGTCACATTCCAGCTTCAAATATAAATAATTAGCACAAATTTCTTCAGGTACGTAGCATGAATAAAGGATGAATTTATTCTAAACTAATATTATTTTATATTTTTATTTAAACACCTTGATTACAAACATGATTGTGATTGGGTTTCAGTCATATAAAGAACACCCACCTTCACCAGTGCAACATTCCCATCACCAATGCCCCAAATCTCCCTCTTCCCACCTCAACCCCGCCTGTACTCTAGACAGGCTTTCTATTTCCCTCTTTCATTCACATTGTTATGATAGTTCTCAGTGTAGTTATTTCTCTAACCTACCATATTTTTCAGTCCTGTCATTTATGTTTCAAGCTTTCTTATTTTTATTCTTAGATCCTCTTAAGTCTTATTGGCCATTTATTTCATTTGTTACATGATTTCTTTGAGATCTTTGTACATCCTTAACATTTTCTCTCAGAGAGGGTATGTAGGTGGCTGGTACTAGTTGGGTCTTCAGAACTACCATCTTCATTCACTAAGAATGGTAGGGTCCTCTGTTCTTTCCCCATAGTGACATTTGCAATGTGGTGTGTGTTGTGCTGGGGCTCATTGTGTAGAAGAAATACACAGAAGTTTCAAAGCAGAGTGGCTATGCTCTGCTTGTGGAGCACTGGTTCCACCTCTTCATGTCGCAGAGTGATCTGATCTTGTTTAAATCTCTGCAATTTCTTGGTGGCCTTCTTGTCACTACTCCTCCAAGATTACTTATTTTGTTTACTTTTCTCAATGAGCCCCAACACAACACACACCATGTTGCTAAGGTCACAGAGGGGAAAGAATAGGACTGGAAAATATGGTAGGTTGGGTGAAAAACTCACTGAAAGACCTCAGCAACAGAGAAACAGTTACAAAGGACAAAATCAATAAGCTAGATGGTAAAATGAATAATAATTTCATACAAATAAAGAGGCTGAATATAAATAAACAGAAGATGAAAAATCTTCAAAATAAGCAAAATATGGACTACATTCCATAAAAACAACTTAAGAATCATTGGGGTCCCAGAGAACAGGAAGAAAACTCCAATGAAGAAGCATCACTGTTGAAAGTTTCTAGAGTGCCTACCTACATCCACATTCTGGATACACGAAGATCACCTATAAAGAGACCTATACAAGGGGCCAGGTGGTGGTGCTGGAGGTAAGGTGCCTGCCTTGCCTGCGCTAGCCTAGGACGGACTTCAATTCGATCTCCCAGTTCCCATATGGTCCCCCAAGCCAGGAGCGACTTCTGAGCACATAGCCAGGAGTAACCCCTGAGCGTCACTGGGTGTGGCCCAAAAACCCAAAAAGAGAGAGAGAGAGAGAGAGAGAGAGAGAGACCTAAACAAAACTCCCAAAATTAAAATCCAGTCACAATGATGAAAACCACAGATAAAGATAAAACACTGAAATCAGCAGAACTAAAAGACAAATTACATAAAGAAGCATCCTTCAGATTTGCAGCAAATTTGTCACAAGCAATCCTCCAGGCCTGAAGGCACAGGAGAAATATAGTAGGAAAAGCTTAATGAAATAAAGACCTCACTGGGAATACTTCACTCAGCCAGACTTTCATTTAAGTTTGAAGGAAGGATGGATATCAACAGTTTAGAAATCTGTAGACTCAAAAAAAATATTAAAAGAAGAAATAAAGGTTCTACTTTAAGGCTACAGGGTCCACAAACATACAAAACTTCTACAAGAAATAGCACAAAATTTTATGACAATAAGCTCCTCAATGTTAATGGATTAAATGCACTGATTAAGAGACATAAAAAGGCAAAATGAATCAGAAAGTTGAATCGAACATTTTGCAAGCAACATCTGCAAGAAACATATTTGAAGAGTCTAATGTTGAAGAACATCCTTCAAGCAAATAACTTCCTTTAAAAAGTTTGAAGTGACACAAAGATCAGACTTAAAAAACTTATGAGACAGACATTTATTAATAATCAAGAATGAAATCACACTCCTAAACATATATGCAACCACAGAAACTCCAGCATCCTAAAGAAAATTATTACTATGTTCTCAATATCTAGGAAGCTAAAAGATCCTAATCCAATCCTGAGTGCAATCATTGCTGCAGTAATCTCAAAGCTATTACAGGAATTAGGTACAAATGATGGCTCTCCCCTCTGATATTCAACAACATCTTGTGGGGGAAGGAAGACTTGAGGAAAGGTTGCTTCATAAGGTCACCAGGTCTTCAGGAGTCTTCTTGTATTATTAGGTTAACTTGTTCATAATATGTGGTCTAGGGACTGACATATTTAGACATTCTCCTCTAAAGTCACACTTCCACATTTTAAAGATATTTAAGAATCCAAGAATAATCCAAAATCTAGAAATAACCCCTAGTCTAAATTGCATACTCTGGAGTAAGTCTTAAATTGATAGGCCTAGTTAATGTCAGGGGACTATTTTCTGACAACTCCCAAGTCATACTACATTGGTGGCCCAGTCCTTCTGCCAACTTGGTTGGCCTAACCACAGAGAAGTTATCACTACTCAACTCACTCTGCATCCAAGGTCTGGATATAATTCAAGCCTCACCTCACTACCAAATGCCAAAGTCATTCTGACTCTTTAGGCGCTAGCCATTTATAAAACTTTTGAAAAGTCAAAGTTAGGGCCAGCTGTAGCACAACCTTAAGGCTGTCTCTAAAGTGAGAGCTTGCTATTGCTAAAGGTCAATGAAATGTGCTGGCAGGAGAATGCTCCCAGAGCCTATAAAGTTGCTTTTCCATAAAGTGTTCTCAAATAAATAAACATTACACCCTATTAATAACGTCCTCTATGGATATTATATATTTTCAAAGTGCATTAAAGAAATGGAATCACTTCCTGTTCAGTATGTAATTTAGCAGTTGATTCTTTTCTCCCAACCTCTCATGTGCCACACATTTAGATTAGTATAAAAAGAGGGGTGATGCGGAGAATGCTGTTTACCTGCAGAGCAAGAGTTACTGCTTAACCAAGCCGTGCTCAGCATATTTGATAAGAGACTAGAAAGTAGGAAATGGTCTTTTCTTTCCTTGGGAGTTACCAATTAACTTATAAAAAGAATAAAGATGTACTGGGCAGATTTGACAAAGTTTCTGGAAGCTACAGTCACATTTTGCTCACCCCACATTAGCACTTTGCAAGATTTTAAATAGAAATACCATTAAATAATAATTATATTAATATTTATACTTATTCTGAGAATACTAATTTTTTACAAATAAAAAATTTGGGAATGGATTGCAAATCAACTGAAGTTAAAAGCAAGTTAATTATTGGAGTGAAAGAGCTGTATGAACTTCTGAAGTAACTGACAGTAGTTCCATTGTAATACTCAGCAAATAATTAAAAATTGCCTTATTCTAATTTATTAACTTTGTATAGGTTCACTGATACTACATAGATCTGCAGAGAAGCTCACAAGAAACTGTGCTAAGACCAATGATGAAAAGAGAGTGGAGCAGAAAGAAGACAGAAGATGTTCAAATCTTTATTTGCATTTCATAGGAAACATAAAAACCCAATTAAAAAATATTCCCTTCAAATTTTACTTTTTAGGCTACACAACACCATGCCAAGAATTAATTATCTTATAGTATTTATATGACATGCCTCTAAGTGATGCATTATAATTTGTTAAAGGTTAGATCTCTTGCTAAGAAAGATTTTTGTAAATAAAAATTAACATATCCCCCAAAAAGATATTTAGTTATTGGGAAAGAAAAGGAAATGGTAAGATTTTGTTTTCTTCTATATTATCTCAAAACTCTAAGTTTTAGGTACCATGCTATTACTTCACATATGCGTGAGAAATGAACAGTGAGAAATATGATCATAAATATCTCTTAAAGTTCTGTGTTCTCACTTCAAATACAGATCATGGAAAATACCATGAACACGTCCCAAAAATTAAATAAAAGGCCAATTGTGAGAAGATATTCCCAACACTTGCTTGTCCTCAATTGGCATGAGGTTACCTGTCTTGGGGTCAGGTGGGGGTAGTGGTAATGATTTGTTCGTAGCAGAAGATTTTTCAGTTAGTCTCTGTTTCAAATATCCATTGACTATTTTTCTCTCATCCTAGGTTCAAAATTGCTTTTTAGTCTAAAAGCTATCACAAGGTAATCTGACCTCTTAATCATGTCACCATTTTGTGTCAATCTATTTTCTTTAATTTAAGAACCCGGTTTATAACATATCCATTGAAAAATTGCTTCAGCAACATACTGAAGGGCTGCTCTATTAACAGCATTTGAACTCTGCTTATCATCTAAGTGTATTTCTTTCTGCATTTATATTTTGGAAAAAAGACTTCTTTTTAAAAAATTGTAAAGAGCATTACAAATGTGCTATGAAGTCCAGGTAAATTCCGTCATCTAATCAAAATACTGTCAATGTGCTGTAGAGGAAAATTTGGAAGGAATAAAATCCCACATGTAGGGACAATTGAAAGTTAAATTTATGCAATACTGCTTACTTTATGGCAAAGATTACTAAAATTTCATTTTTAGCTTCTTATCCTGAGCACACCCTCACATTTTCAATTCCTCCTGCCTCCCATCTCTTCTTAATTTCAAGAATGCTTTAAAAAATTAAGATATTTGAAAATATTAAGAAGACATTTTCTTGATATTTATTTTGAAAAACAATTATCTGAAGGGGGGAAAGTTAGTATCTTTTAGTACTGGCCCAAAAGATAGTTAAAGAGAGTTAAAACTAGTTAAATTACAATGTTCTTCATTTTTCCCACTAATATCTCTATGTAAGAAACACTTTATACTTACCTGCCTCAGCCTCATCTTGTTATCATGAAAATTCAGTCAAATTTTGAAATCCCAGTTTATTTCAGTTTAAATTTCAATAGTGTCTCATTTTATTTAACCCAAAACTCTTTTTACCAAATAAACTACAAAATAGTTAAATTCATAGAACTCTCTCCTTTCCAATATAAAGAACTAGTTGTCCTAGATAAATTGCATTTGTGTGGTTGCAAATAGATGGACAGAAATACACCTCCCAACAAAATTTTTCTTCTTTTGAAACCACTACTGCCTAATGCCTCTATAAAGGCAAACTCGTCGATTCAATAGTTACTAAATTTACTTTATCTTTATCTTACCAGTTTGGTGCTTTACATAGCGTACCTGATGGATAAATCCAAAAGTGTGTGTGTGTGTGCGTGTGTGTGTGTGTATGTGCGTGTGTGCGTGTGCATGCACAAGCAAAACTCATATCTCTAAAACTTGCAGGCTCAACAGCACTCCCTACATTTCTCTGGCTAGTGGCACAAAAGAATACATTAAATTGGCACTTAATTCCTCTAGACCAACAGAAATGCATCAAAAAGTTTAAGAGAATATAAGTTATCTTGCAAAACATATGAAATATATTAGGTAAATGGTGACTGCAACAGTATGGCACCTTAGTTTTTAAAGATAAGAGTCTCTTTTTTCCCAGGATCTCCAGCAAATGTTTTCTCCAGTTGATGATAATAGTAACAAATCCTTTTGTAGCTGCTTACCTCTACAGAAGACAAACCCTCAGGAACAATGTCTGAGAGGATCAAAATCCCATGCTGCAGTACAGCAGAGGTACAGGCAGAACTTAACAAGAAAAAAAATGTAACCCCATCAAAAATGGGGAAAAGAAATAAACAGACACTTTGTTAAGGAAGAAATACAAATGGCCAAAGGCATATCAAAAAATGCACCACATCACTAACCATCAGGGAGATGCAAATCAAAGCTACCAACTCATGCCACAGAGACTGGCACATATCACAAAGACTCAGAACAATCAGAATATATCACAAAGACTCAGAACATTCCTGATTCCTCAAAAAACTGGAATTTGAGCTCCCATATGATATCACTCCATATGATATCACTCCTAGGAATATATCCTAGGAACACAAAAATACAATTCAAAAATGCCTTCCTCATACCTATATTCATTGCAATGCTATTTACAATACCCAGACTCTGTAAACAACCAAGATGCCCTTCAACAGATGAATGGCTAAAGAAACTGTGGTACATATACACAATGGAATATATGCAGCCCTCAGGAGAGATGAAGTCATGAATCTTTCCTATATACGGATGTACATGGAATCTATTATGCTGAGTGAAATAAGTCAGAGGGAGAGAGATAGACACAGAATAGTCTCACTCATATACGGGTTTTAAGAAAAATTAAGGAAATTATTGTAATAATGACCAGAAAATAGAGATGAGGGTCAGAAGGACTGGATCACAATATGAAGCTCACCACAATGAGTAGTGAGTGCAGTGAGGGAAATAACTACACTAACAAACATCATGACAATCTTTATGAAAGAAGTTGAATGCCTGTCTCAAATATAGGCAGAGGTTGGGAAGGAATGGGGGCATTGGTGGTGGGAATGTTGCACTGGTGAAGAGAGGTGTTCTGTTTATGAATAAAATGCAACTACAACCATGCTTCTAATCATGGTGCTTAAATAAAGAAAGAAAAGAAAGAAAAAGGAAGAAAGGAAGGAAGGAAGGGAGGGAGGGAGGGA
>PVKC010051940.1:0-10154 GCA_004027635.1 Crocidura indochinensis | reverse complement strand
TTTGTGGTGAGCTTCATATCATGAGCTGGACCTTCCAGCCCTCGTTTCTATGGTCTCTGAGAATTATTACAAAAAATGCCTTTTAATTTTCTTAAAACCCATAGATGAGTGATACTATTCTGTGTTTAACTCTCTCCCTCTGACTGATTTCACTCAGCATAATAGATTCCATGTACATCCATGTATAGGAAAATTTCATGACTTCATCTCTCCTGACAGCTGCATAATATTGCATTGTGTATATGTACCATCGTTTCTTTAGCCATTCATTCGTTGAAGGGCATCGTAGTTGTTTCCAGAGTCTGGTTATTGTAAATAACACTGCAATGAATATAGGTATGAGGAAGGGATTGTGAATAGACCTGCAATGAATATAGATATGCAGAGGACTTTTCTAGGGTATATTCCTTGGAGTGGTATTGCTGGGTCAAATGGAAGTTCAATTTCTAGGTTTTTTGAGGAAAGTCCTTTTCTTTTTCAAAAAGGCTGAACCAGTAGACATTCCCACCAGCAGTGAATGAAAGTCTCCTTCCCCAGCACCTGCCTAGCACTTGTTGTTCTTGTTCTTTGTGATGTGTACTGGTCTCTGTGGTATCTCATTGTTGATTTGATTTTATTTATTAAATAAAATCAATCAATTAATGCAAAACTTAATGATGGGGAACATTTTTTCACATACACTTTGCTCACCTGTATTTCTTCTTTGAGGAAGGTTTTGTTCATCTAGTCTCCCCATTTTTAACTTTTCTTTCGGTTTTTGGGTCACATTGGCAGCACTCAGGGGTTACTCCTGGCTCTACTCTCAGAAATTGCTCCTGGCAGGCTCGGGGGACCATCTGGGATGCCGGGATTCAAACCACCATCCTTCTGCTTGCAAGACAAATGTCTTACCTCCATGCTATCTCTCTGGTTCCAAGACTCCTCATTTTTAGATGGGGTTGGATATTTTTCTCGTTAAGCTCTACCAGTGCCTATATATCTTAGAAATTAATTTCTTATGTTTCATATCATATAAATATCAGACATGATATAATATCATATCTGATATTTCATGTCTGATATCAAGTTCTGTGTTTCATGTCTGATATCAAGGTCTATAATTCATTTTCATTTGACTTTTGTGCATGTTGTTAGAAAGAGGTCTGAGTTCATTTTTTTTATCATATAGCTGATCAGTTTTCTGAACACCACTTGTTGAAGAGGTTTTCCTTGCCCTACTTCATATATTTTACTCCTTTATCAAAGATTAACTGACCTGAAGATATGTCTCAGAATATTTGATTCTATTTCACTAATCTGAATGTCTGCCTTTATTCCAATAAAATTCTGTTTTATTACTAATGCTTAAAAACAGGTATATGATGTCAGAGACTCTGCTCCATGACCAGATAGTGTTACCATCAGGTTCCTTCTTCATGCTTGAACTCTCTGCTTAGTGTCAACAACCAGATAGGTAAATGCCTGGATTTCACTGCAGGGTAGGATATATATTATGCTCACAGCTGAGAAATAAAATAGGCTGGATTACAAGTTTTCCCAAGGTCACAGTTTAGGCCCTCTAGTTATTAGAGAGTAGGTATTTACCAACAGTTGTTCTTCTAGCTTCACTTTCTGGCTAAATCTGATCATAAGATGAATTCTATTTCTACCTGGATTTTTCTGATGAGGTGAAACTAGAGATTAATTGAGTAAAGTGAAGTGAAGTGGAGTGAAGTGACTATGTGAGTGAAGCAGTAAATTTTCTTCCCTGTCAGAATGTCATCAGTGGCCAGTATTTGCTTGGTGACCAAAATCAGGTAGAACTGCCAAATAAGGAAGAGATCACAACTCAGCTCTCAGATGGAAAGAGATACTGGCTGGGATGTCTGCATGAGTTCCCCTGGGAGCATTAATGCAGTACACCAAAGTTGCTATAAATCCTTTTTATTTCTCCATCTCTAATTGATCACTATGTCAATCTCTGCAGACCCTCAGTGATCCCCAAGAATCAGAAAACACATGGCATAAAAGTAAATTACACATTGTGATATCACTCCACACACTGTATCTCTATTACTAGAAAGATGGGTCTGAAGAAGCAGAGTAGCAGCAAAGGATTAATAAAAACAAGTCAGTCAAGAAAGAATCATGGAGTCGGTGGCTTTTTGCCTCATAGAATCTCTGAGTTTGCCAAGCCAAATGGCTCTTTCTTTTAACCCAGTACAAAACTCAACCATGTGGGGCTGGGTAAAATAAGATCCAGGTGTACTTTTACATAACAAAGGGCTGAGTGAAAAAGGAAGAGGACAATGGGGAATTCCTTTGTTTTGGGTTAATATCTGGGTATCATCTCATACATGGGTATCCCAGGAAGTATCTTTACAACATCAGGAGAGTTGGATGTTCTTCCTTGGCATATTTTCCTACTGGAAAAACCATAGACCAGGCGTGATCTTTGCCATGTGCCTGAGAGATGGTCATGTAGTCAGAGTGTAAACATTCCTCTTACTTTTCTAATGAGTCCTACACCATGTTTATAATCCAAGGAGGGTTTAAATCTCACTCCCAAGATATGGTGGAATGTTGTTTATGGACCAATTATTCTTCATATGAACAGGTGGGGAGAGATACTGAAATCAGACGTTACTAATGTTTCCATATGGTGAAGTCACTAACATATTGTTTTTAAGTACATTGTGTTAAGACCATTTTAGTAATTTCAAAAAATTTTGATAACAGCATAAAAATAGTGGTAAGCAATAGCTTTGCTTTGGTCACATAGTAGTAAATAATGGGTCTAGAGAGACAATGAAGGATTTTATTGAAATAAAGAATAATTTCTATTGCACTGTACAAGACACTGAAAACAATATATACTCCTCTTCCTTCAATTATTTGTTAGCATCTATTGAATTATCCATTTGGTTAGAAAATGAAAAATTGAGTTCAAATTTCTTCTCACTTTGAGGACATCTTCCCAGTCAGAAAATTAAGTTTCATGTTGATGATTGAAGAGACCTCTCCAAGAAACAAGAATACATTTATTAATTTTACATATATTTATTTATCACCTCTAGTATTCTGAGAAATTTTTTAAGTACACAATACACAACAGATGGGATCCTTGTTCTATGCCTTTAAAGCACCTAGGAAGAGGATCAGAACTATAGTAAAGCTGGTAGGGCACTTGTCTTGCACATGGCTGAACTATATTTAGTTCCCAGCATTCCCTATGGTCCTCAGAATCAAACAGAAGCAATTCCTAAGCAAAGAGCTAGGAGTAACCCCTGAGCATCTCCCCCAAAACAATATATATCTAGGAAAGGATTCAGATATGGTGCAATAACAACACATTTCGTGCTGCTGATGAAGGGGGAGTCACTTCAATCTAGAGGGATTAGGAAAACATCAGAAGTAAATGATATATTTATTGCACTATTAAAGAGAAGTTGATTAACCAATGAATAATTTTTCAGACAATGAAAAGCATGTTCCAGGGACAGTGGTGTAGTGTATAGCTGAAAAAGTGGGAAGAATCACTGGAGGAGAAAGATGCAGAATGCCAGGCTACAAAGAAAAGAGACAATTCTGCAATGTAAACCATGTAAAGAATTTTAATCTTATATGAAATTCCTTGGAAAAGTATCCAGAGATGAAAAGAAATAGATAGGCAGGGGGATTTAGAGATAATACAGAAATAAGGTACAAGCCTTGCACACAGCTGACCCAATTCAATCCTCAGCACAGCAATCCTAAACAGGGACAGTAGACTCTGAACATTGACAGGTGGAGACCTAACCATCACCCCTCTCAAAGAAAAGTAATTAAGTCATATCATTGATACTGCTGTGTGGCTGTCTTTAGGAAGATCAAATGCTATAGGGAAAAGAATAGAAACAGTAATCAACTGACAATACAAGAAAGAACTGATGCTGGTCTGTAGATGGCAGTGAGAACCAATAAAAGGAACATATTTCTGGGCTACTTAGGAGACTATTAACAATGCTTAGCAAATTAATGTATTAAACTGACCATATTTTCATCTGTACCAAATTTAAGTTTACTCTTGCCAGATCTCACCTGATATGGTAAAGCCACCAGAAGATGAATATGACAAAATCAACTCTGAGGATCCCTCAAAATAAAGATGAATTTTAACTGTTGAACCTTATTTCTATAACAGGACAACAAGTCTCCTAGCCAAAGGGCTAGCACAAAAAGTAATATAAATGAGAGCAAGGTCTCTTTGTTTAGTTAACTGCTGACATATCAGCACTGTGTTAGAAGTAAGGCCAACAATGGTCCAGAGAAAACTCCTTCACACCGGAATTTGCTAAATTAGACTTCTGACAGCTTCAAACTTTGAGGCAGAGGCTGCATCATCAACAGAAGAGGGTGAATTGTCTAAATGCTTCAATTCTTGTAATTGAAGCAATTGCACACATTTTACATGCCAGCTTCCTGACAGGATAACCAGTTTGAGCTGAGTGTGGGAAATCAATTATGTATCTTCTGTCTGAATCCTTAAAAGAAAACCACCCAACTGGCCTGTCAAATATCTAGCATGTTTGCCTGGTGAAAATTGCTATCTCCTCCAAACACTGGAAATGTTGCTGCAAAAGAGAAACTTATTATATTTTACAAAGCAAGCATAACCCTATCACAAATCTTGATAAAGAAAGCATAGAAAAGGAAAACTACAATTTTATCTCTGAATATAAATACAAAATTTCTAAATAAAATACAAGCATCCAAAATACATTGGTATAACACAAGAGACTTTCTTATTAAAAACTGAAACAAAGCCATAAGACTTTTACGTCCCTAATTATTTAAAATTATGCTGAGATATCTGTCCAATGCAATAAGACAAGAAACATCTGTAAACAAAGAACATAATTGTAGAAAGAAAGTGACAAAATTTCTCATTATTTGTATATATCTGCCTAGAAAATAAAAATAAATGAACTAAACAAACTTCAGCACCTGAAAGAGTTCATTAATTCCATTTTTAAGAAATTTAATCTAAAAATCTAATAAAACTATCATTATAATGAAAAGATATCCTGCTGTATGGAAGAAAATATTCACATGCTGCATATAATAAAGATAAAATAGCCAAAATACAGAAGGAATTCACAAATCTCAAACTCACAAAAATACCAAACAATTACATTAAAACATGGGGAGTAAAGCTAAATTAACACTTGGTTATTTATCTTAGCAGATGGAAAATAAATAACCTAGAAAATTCTCATTATATTTATTGTCAGAGAAATCTAAATCAAAATAATGAGATGTTATCTCATACCTGTCAGAATAACCTATGTCTAAAATATTAGGAATAAGTGCAGGGAAGTATAGAAAAGTAACCCTTATATATTGTTGGAAGAAAGATAAACTGATTCAGCTTTTATTGGAAACAGTATGGAGAGTCTAAAATATTAAAAATTATTTTTGTGATCCAATCATTCTACTGCTAGATATCTATTCCCAAAAATACACTTATAAGCTCACAAATCACGCCAACTCAAAAAGGTAAATAGACACAAAAATGTGAATGTTCATTAAAACAGTATCTACAATAACCACATCAGAAAACACTAGACATGTCCAATAACAAATGAGTAGATAACAAAGATATAGGGTAAATATATATAATAGTACAAATAACTATCAGAAAAGACAAATTTTTGCTTTTTTAGAGCAACATATACAAAACCAAAAGGTGTTTTGCTAAATGACATAGGCAGAATGAAAAGAAAATGGATGATTTTTACACAGATCTAAGATAGTCCCACTAAGCCTGGAAACTAATACAAATGGAAACAAACCTTTGAACTCTGACCAGAAATAGAAATGACCAAAGTGGGGGTGGAAAGGGGAGAAAAATGGAAGGGACTCCACTGAATGATGGTGAGAAGGATATTAATGCTTAGGTTTCAAGTATGGCTAGTAAGGTGATATTCGAAAAGGTATAAAATGCAAAAATATACATCATAAGAATAAGAATAAATTACAAACCTAAGTATAACGACTCCTTTATGTAAAATAAACAAATAATCATGTATGTGCATATGCCTGCATAAAAGACTTATTAGAAGAAAGGAGAAAAATGGCATCACAGTTATCTCTCGGAATGGTTAATTTCAACTTTTATACAATTTATATGGATCAGTCTTAAAAAAATACACTGTGAGTCTACTGTAAAATGTGCTGGAAAAATTAGGTGATTAGACCCAATAATTTCAAAAATCCCTGCCAATCTGTTTCTGGCATAAATATAACAATTTTCTGTGAAAATGTGACACTTTAAAATAGAAAAGTGTCTTTAATGTTATTATGCCCTGTCAACCCGGATTGCCAGGTAACAATAGCAACGAGTTTCTCAGAGATTTGGGACATCTGGTCTTAGATTCAGACTCTAACCTTCAGTCTTATCAGTCAACAAAGTCTTTTTCTTTGCTCACTTTAGCTGAAGCCCAATTTGCAACCCAATTCCTTTTTTGTCTACATTAGTTGTTTCCCCTGAACCCATCTGTCCATCCAATCCTTATCAAAATTACCTAAGATCTAGCTGGAGATGTATTTTCCAGGTAGGGTTGTCCTCCAACATTAATATAGCAAGAACCATTTGGATTCTTGATTCAGGATTATCTCCTGGGAGCCCACCAGGACTAGATTAGTGAACTATGGCCGATTCTACTTGGACACTGAAATAGCTGGTCCAAAATAGTTAAGCTAAACATTTTTTCTACTGAAGACTGTTGACTAGAATGAAAAGACCCTGGAGATTTACTAAGTCCAGTGATTTCAGAATCAAAGTCAAGCCAGAAACATCTTACAGAGTAAGAACAAACCCACAAATCTAAAGTCAAGGCTATGTAAGAGTTAGGAATTATACAGAAATCTTGGAAACAGCTGCAAAAATCTTTTTGATAGCCTGGACTTAACTGAAGGAGTGTGAAGGGGGCAAGAACATTGTACAAATCCCATGGTTTGGGGCAGTAATATTAGGGTGAAACTAGAAAGTCTAAAGATAATTTAACTCATGCAAAGAGAAGCAGAAATTGCACCAGATCTGTTCAATTTGGAGGGTGGAAGGAGGGTTGTGACACACCAAGCAGTTCTCAGGGCTTACTCATGGCTCCATACTCAAGGATTACTCCACACAGGGATTGGGAGATTATATGAGATGCCGAATGAAACCTAGGTCAGCTTCATGCAAAGTAAAGGCTTTATACCTGTACTATATCTCTGGCCACCAGATCTATTTTTTCTTTTCTTTTCTTCATTTCCTGTTCTTTTCTTCCCTTTTCCCACTGTTTTTGTACTTTTAACAAAAGGGAATGCATTTTATTTATTTTTCACCCACTATGAGTTATACTATTGTTAATGAATGAATATCTTACTAATATCACACTCAACACCAGATTGCATATTGCCCTCCACTAATGTTCCTAGTACCCCTACCATTCACTCTCATGTCCATACCATATATATATTATATATGTATTATATATGTATTATATGTGTGTATTATATAGTCCTCTGAGAATCTAGCATCACTGCATCACTGGGTATAATTCCTTTTTTTTTTTTTTGGTTTTTGGGTCACACCCGGCAGTGCTCAGGGGTTACTCCTGGCTCTACGCTTAGAAATTGCTCCTGGCAGGCTCGGGGTGGTGGTGGTGGGGGGACATATGGGATGCCGGGATTCGAACCAATGATCTGCATGAAAGGCAAAAGCTTTACCTCCATCCTATTTCTCTGGCCCGGGGTGTAATTCTTGAGTCTTCCAAGCACCTGGCCTAGTAGTTTCTTATGCAGAGCCTAAGCAGCACCATATCTTCAGGCCTTTTTACTAAATCATGTACCCAGTTGAAATCAAATTGTAATCCCAGAACCTCCTGAGCACAGCTTGGGAGGATAATTGGGGCCTGAAAAAAGAAGAACTCAATGTTTATTTTTTTATGCTCAGACCACCTGGTTTCAATCACTGCAAGGAGTGACTCAAAGTACAGAACAAGAGTAATAACCTCCCTACCCCCATCACAGAAAAAGGAATGGCCCAGAAAACAAAATTATGGGTTTGTAGGGCAGCAAAATTGGTATCTATGTTGTTGACATGGGTGTATATCAACTTGGAAAAATAGAAATTTCACCTGATCTCATTTCTAAAAGGGGGAGAGATAAAGATTTGTATCGGAAAATTAATACATCTTTGGCAAATGGAAGAACTTGAGCTTACAGATTAATAGCATCCAATTAGTTCCCAGCTCAAGAAATAAAACCCACAACAAAGCACATCCCAGTGACATTTCAAAATAACAAAGAGAAGAACCTTTCAAGAAAGAAAAGTAAATTACATACAATGAACAATAAGTACAATGATTTTGAGGTATAGTACAGTAAGTAGGGAGTTTTACATAGGGCCTACCTAAGTTCAAATCCCAGAACCCCATATGGTTCTCCATACCCCTCCATAAGATATCCTCCTGAACACATAGACAGGAATAAGCCCTGAGCCTTGTGCTGGATGTGAACCAAAAGCAAAACAAAACTACCCTTCATCAGTGTACATTTTACCACCATTGAGTTTCCCTCCCATCCTCCCCTAGGCAGCTCTCTTAATAGGGAAATTTTAACTTCTTTATTTCAGCAGTGTTCAAGGCTTGACTTTGTGTTCAGATGTCAGTCTTCACACTGCTTGAATAATGATGTGCAGTGCTATAATTTTAACCCGGATAAAATGCATACAGGCCAAACTTATTCCTTGTGATATATTTCCAGCTCCAATTATAACTTTTGGAATTAATAGAGCAATTTAATGGTCATAGTTTAAAATTCCCTACCTTTTGGCCCACCATATTTTCATAAAAGTCTTTTCATCTATAACTATTAACCAAGTATGGAAGAAATTGATCTTAGAATTGGATCCTTCCATTATTCTATTATAAGATATAAATTAAAACCAGATTTGGAAAGAATATTTATTTACATTGATCATGTGGCTTTTATTTCTAGAATAATTTTGCTTAATATAAAATGATAGGTGTCTTAAATGAATGATAACTTAAATTTGTACTTTACATGAAAAAAGAAAAGCAAAACTAAAATAAAATAAAATGATTTCTAGTGCCTAGGAATTTATCTTAGCAATTGAATCAATTCCTCCTATGTGTGAATGCCTTAAAAGTTTGAGGAAGAATAATTTCGAACCCAGAATCTCTAGTCAAACTAGAGACATTTCTGAGTGAGTAAAATTGACTTTTATATATTCAGTATCTCGAGAAAATTATTTTCCTTCTACATTTCCTCAGAAACCATAAAAGGGAATACACCAAGAAAAAGAATGATATAAAATCCGGAAAACAGATGATTCAAAAGAAGCCAAGGGCAGTAGTAATAGTTCATGATAGATCTGTATAGGAGATCTAAAGCAGAAGTCTGAAGAGCTCCAAAAGTCTCTCTCTCTCTGTTGCTCTCACACTCACATCCTCTCCATTCTCTTACACACCTCTGGAAATTTATCTAGCATATTTATTTGAGAAGTGCTAAGGTTTTGCTGCGTGATTTGGAAGCAAAAATTTACAAAAAGCTAAGCAAATAACGAGGTACATTTATTAACACCTTCAAAATTAAAAAGAAACTTGTATTCATGAGATACCTTATGGTTCATCTGAGAATAATATTTCTGTGATTATAATGAAAAGAGTATTTAACATAAAAATTTTAAGAGAACTATATTAAAAGAGTGAAAGGAGAGACATAAGGTAAGAGTAGAGTACTTTGGAAAAGCCAAATTCTCATGTTTCATGGCAGAAAATAAAACACATTTTTTAAATTAAAATTCTTCAAACAAAAAAAATAGCAGATGGCAAGGGCTGGAGAAATAACTTGGGGTCAAGGATGCAAAGGAGTCACCCAAGTTCAATTCCTGGCACCATATAGCCACCCCACCCCACTCCAAATATGGTCCTGGAGGCATACAGAGTCGCTGGAACTGAGCAATGCCATATCCCCAGGCCCTAGCACTGAACCATCTGGCTTAGTTGGCCAAATATCATTGGAATAGTTCCCCAGGTCTCTTAAGTTGCTTGGGAAGTTCCCCAAACTAATTTAAAAAGAAATGGCAATAATATAATTAACAAACCCGGAAGTATGCATTAAAA
>PVKC010051939.1:0-10343 GCA_004027635.1 Crocidura indochinensis | reverse complement strand
GAAAGTGAGTTTTGCTGGGTACAGTATTCTAGGTGAAGCATTCATTTCATTCAGTCTTGTCACAATATCCCACCACTGTTTTCTGGCCTTGAGTGTTTCTGGTGACAGGTCTGCTGTAATTCTCAAGGATGCTCCCTTGAATGTAATTTCCTTTTTTGATCTTGCTGTTCGCAGAATTATGTCTCTATCTGTGGGATTTGTCATTGTGACTAGGATGTGTCTTGGGGTATTTTTTCTGGGGTTTCTTTTGGTTGGTACTCTTGGGGCATGCAAGATTTGATCACATATATTCTTTAGTTCTGGAAGTTTCTCTTGAATGATGTTCTTGACCGTTGATTCTTCCTGGAAATTTTCTTCCGTTATCTCTAGGACTCCAATGATCCTTAAGTTGTTTCTGTTGATCTTATCATAGACTTCTATTTTCACCTGTTCCCATTCTTTGCCTATTTTTTCCATTGTCTGTTCGTTTGTTTTGAGTTTTTTTTTTCCAATCTCTCCCACTGTATGGAGTTGTTATTTATCTCATCTTCCACAGCACCAATTCTATTCTCAGCTTCTTCTACCCTGGTGTTGAGATCATCCATTTTACCATTCAATTCATTTACTGAGTTTTTCAGGTCTGTTAATTGACGTGTTATTTCAGTTTGGAGTTTTGCGATTTGTGTCATCATATTTTCTTGGTTCTTATTAGTGTTCTGTTCAACTCAGTCCATGGTTTCTTTGAGTTCTTTGAGCAACTTCCATATTGTTTTTCTAAAGTCCTTATCTGAGAGATTGATTAGTTCGTTGGTCATTATCTGGTCATCAGAATTGTCTTCTTCATTTTCTATGTCTGACGCTGGCCTGCGTTGTTTCCCCATTGTCACACTAGTATTGTGTGTTTTTCTATGTGTTGCGGTGGTATTCATTGGGTAGATGATGTGCGCAGCCAGACACCTCTGGTTCTAGCCTTTCCAGGTGTGTCGATTAGCCTACAAGGGAGTGGAGTTCTCCGTGGATGAGGCCTCTGAGAGGATCAAATCTTGGGCCTAGGCACACAGCAGAGAAGACAATCCAGAGAGAAATGCTGGGCTTCTGTGATCCAGCACAGTCCTTAGTGTGTTTTTTTCTCTTCTTGTTGCATTGATGTGCTTCTTTAGAAAGAGTGAATGGACGCGTAGTGAAGCAGAGCGGCCGTGCTCTTCTGCAGCCTATTATTAGCCCACTCCCACGAGGTCTGGATGACAGCAGAGGACAAAGAAACACAAAGAAAAGAAAAGACTCACAGTTCTTAGGAGTCAGCCCTACTGGGCAGGCGTGATGTGGAGAAATTCCCAGCCTGACATCACAATCAGGGGACCTTGCTTTGCAGAGTACTTGCTATAGCCGGTTTTCAGTCTAATGGAATGTTCCTGGGTGTTTCAGCCCTAGGATGGACCTCTGGGAGAGCGAGTCTTTTTGGGACCAGTTTGGTCCACTCCCATGAGGTCCGGATGACAGCAGAGGACAAAGAAACACGAAGAAAAGGCAAGACTCACAGTTCTTAGGAGTCAGCCCTACTGGGCAGGCGTGGATCTCACTTGTATTTTTAACTGATATTGAGCATGTTTTCATTTTGTTACTGATCATTTCAATATCTTCTTTAGAGAAATGTTTATTCAGAAGCTATACTCATTTTAATTGGGTTTGTTATTTTTATTAATGAAGTATAGGAGTTCTTAATACATTCTAGATAAAAGGCCCTTATCAGATTTACATATATAACATGTAACATTTTTATTCTATTCTGAGCTGTGCATTCATTTTCTTGGTCATATTCTAAGAAAACTTGATAGTATTCTAAGTATTCCGAGAAAACTATTAAATTTTTTCTCTGTGATGAAATTTATTTTCATCATTTTCTTTATTACTGTAACTTTATAGTAAGTTTTGACAGTGAGAAGGATGAATCTTTCAACTTTGATATTTTTTTCAAGGTTTTTTGACTATTATGAGTTTCTTGAATTTCCACAAGAATTTTTTGGTTCAGCATGCAAAGAAGCTAACTTAAAATTTAATACCAATTGCATTAAATCTTTAGATCAATTAGGAAAATATTGGCCTCTAACTATATGATTTCTTAATTCATTACATGGGATACTTACTATTTACTTAGGTCTTTAATTTGTTTCAACAATTTATTTTTAATTTTGTTGTTTAAAGACTAAGTTTTTACTTTTTCATTGCTTTAAGTATTTTATTCTTTATAATGCTGTTATAACTTGAAGCCTTTTCTTAATTTTATCACCATTTATTCACTTACTACATAGAAATAGTAAGTGACTTTTTTGTCACTTACTTTTTTGTCAAAAGATCTGTGTTCTGTAACTTTTCAGCACAAATGACATTAATTTTGAACCAGTATTAAAGTACATAATTTCATACAAACAGAAAAATTGAAACAAATAAGGTCACATACACTAAAAACTAGTTATCATAATTTCAAAAAGGAACATTATGTTCAGTTTAAAGGAACAAATATGAAAAGTACATTGAAAGTATGTGAAGAGGATAAATATTTGTCACAGTAGTAAAAATATTACAGTTATTTTTGTTAATTGAGATTTTACCATAAGGTCCTCTTGCTCTTGAAGGGCATATTTTCTTTTCACCTCAACACTTGTATGTAGCACAAGAAAAGTTTCTAGACTTGATTCACATCTCCGGGATTAAGCATGGTTCATTTCCTATATAACCAACTTAGCAAACACAAGACGGCAAGATCTAGTTAACAGTGCTTTTTCCTTTCTTAAATTGAGCCATTCTATTATGCATTTTGAGCATAATTTATGAGCCATGAATCTTTAGTCTTTACCAAAATTTCTTTTAGCTATTCTTCCTTATGCATCATAAACACCAATAAAACCCCTCTTCCTAAAATAAACTGGTATAATTGCTTTATACCTATAGTTCTTATTCAAAATCACAGAACAAAGTGTACTTTAATGACCATTGAAGCATCTTTTTCATCTGCAATATAATATGGTTATTCACAATAACATGGATCCATTGCTTTTATCCAGAAATATTCTGAAAGTTAGTAGCCTAGTAAATAACAGAAGTGACAAGGATCACAGTGTTTAAATGAAATCAAGGTATAAAACACTACCTAAGCAGATGAGTAATAGAATAAACTAGCCAAAAGAGAATATATATATACAGCTGTTGAATTTTTTATGCAAAGCAAAATTTAATTTTTAGATATATGGGTCAAAATGGAAACTAACATGGCTCAAGGACTAGGTGCAGACAGTGTGAGAGTTTGAACAGCACCAATTGTTTCAATAGGCAGAATCTGACTTTCTGTCATGTCCTTGTTCCTGTTTATCCACATGCACTCCTGCCCAATCTCCCAATGAATTTTTATATGTAATAGAAAGGACTTTCTTTCTGGTATCCATGCTTATTCTTTCTATTTCTGTTTGGCTCCAGAAATCTTACACTTATTCTAAGTGGCAGTCTCTCCACATGACTGCTTCTGTGTATGGGTCTCTGCTGGTTTCTTTGCCACTGCTATAGCCACTTCAGCAGCAGAGAGAAACCCTAAGTTTCCAGCCCACATAATGAGGAAACCTTTTTGTATTGTTAACCTACATACTTCAGTCAGAAAGATTTTGTCTTCGCTGCTTTACTAAAATGAGAAGTGTGACTTGCTTTTTTTGCATATTATAAAAGAAAATGTGTTCAAAGTCTTGATGTACACAATTAAACTTTTCATTTGTAGATGTAATATCAGAAATCCTTTTTCAGTGGATCTCATTGATTTTAATGTGAAGTAAAAGACTTACCCAGGAAAAAAAAAAGTAAGTGAAGGGTGTAATAGGTTATTTGATTGAGCAGATTCATTCCATTTGGGTT
Organism: Crocidura indochinensis; assembly: GCA_004027635.1. Classification (NCBI taxonomy): domain Eukaryota; kingdom Metazoa; phylum Chordata; class Mammalia; order Eulipotyphla; family Soricidae; genus Crocidura; species Crocidura indochinensis. Next base: position 6,467 of record PVKC010051939.1, on the reverse strand, counting down.
CAACACATCACCTAACCATGGATGAAAAGGCCGCTCCAGACTCTGACATCAGTCATGTTTGAAGAACTTGCTTTTTATCAATCTTTCTGTCTTAATACTCAGGGACCTAAAACCCAATTATTTGTAGGTAAATTGTTACCATATTGAAAGAAGTAGTGTGCAATATCAAAATGCTTTGATTCATATTTACTTCTTTATTAATCTTCATCATAAAATATTAATAACTCAAATTAAACATTCATTACAGAATACCTTAATAACTTCATGCCATTATTATTGCAAATATTATTTGTTCATAGGATCATGTCATGCCTTTATTTAATATGATCACATAAAATGTGACAACTCAATCCTTTGAGCTTCTCCAGGCTTTAGAAAAGGACAGAGTAAATCCATCTTCATCTGAAATAGAAACCCTAAACACATAAGTGCAGATGCTCCACACATGTGGAAGTTTGGGAGGTCTAGAAGGTACTGGTGTAAGTTACGGTCTGTGCTTCTCTGCCTGCCAGATCCAGGCAGTATGTAGTGTAGTCTGGCTGTAGCAAGCAACCAGGAGACTGATGCGGGGGAAGTTGAGTGGTCCTATGTGATCCTGGTTTATTATTTGAAAACTCTTAAGATCATTTTCAATCTCCACTATTAAAATTTTGTGATTTGAATACTTGAGTAATGACTTTGGTTAAAAACTCTTCCAAAGTCTATTGTTTTAAGAATGCAGACATTTCCATTTCCATGTTTTATTTAGCATGCAATAAAATTAATGTGAGTTTATATCACACAAATTTCAAAATTCTTAAATTGTGGGTTGGAGCTAGCACAGCGGTAGGGCGTTTGTCTTGCAAGCAGTCGATCCAGTGCTTCAAATCCCGGCGCGTCAAATCCCAGTATCCCATCCATATGGTCCCACGTGCCTGCCAGGAGCGATTTCTGAGCACAGAGCCACGAGTAACGCCTGAGCACTACCGGGTGTGACCCAAAAACAAAACGAAAAAAATCTTAAAATTTTTTAAGCTTTATTGATTAATTCATTAATTGGTTTGTTTCTGAGCCACACTCAGTGGAGCTCAGGGGTCACTTCTGGCTCTGCATTCATCTCTGGGAATTATTTCGATAATGTCTTTTGTTTTTCTTAAAACCCATAGAGTTTCTTAAAACCCATGAGTGAAACGATTCTGTGTGTTGCTCTCTCCTCTGACTTATTTCACTCAGCATAATAGATTCCATCTACATCTATGTATAGGAGAATTTCATGATTTCATCTCTCCTGATAGCTGCATAATATTCCATTGTGTGTATGTACCACAGTTTCTTTAGCCATTCATCTGTTGAAGGGCATCTTGATTGTTTCCAGAGTCTGGCTATTGTAAATAGTGCTGCAATGAATACAGGTGTGAGGAAGGCGTTTTTGTATTGCATTTTTGTGTTCTTCGGGTCTATTCCTAGGAGGTATCACAATTTCTTTAGCCACTCATCTGTTGTTGGGCATCTGGGTTGTTTCCAGATTCTGACCATTGTAAATAGAGCTGCAATAAATATAGGTGTGCAGGAGGCATTTTTGAATCCCTAGGAGTGGTATAGCTAGATTATATGGGAGCTCAATTTCCAGTTTTATAAGGAATCTCCATATTGTTTTCCATAAAGGTTGGACTAGATGGCATTCCCACCAGCAGTGAATGAGAGTTTCCTTCTGTCCACATCCCTGCCAGAACTAATTGTTCTTGTTCTTTGTGATGTGTGGCATTCTCTGTGGCATGAGATGGTACCTCATTGTTGTTTTGATTTGCATCTCCCTGATGATAATGATGCGGAACATTTTTTCATGTTTCTTTTGGACATTTGTAGCTTTTCTTTGAGGAATTGCCCATTTCTTCTCCCATTTTTTGATAAGGTTAGATGTCTTTTCCTTGTTAACTTCAGTGAGTACCTTGCTTATCTTGGATATTAGCCTCTTATCTAATGGGTATTGAGTGAATAGTTTCTCCCATTCTGTAGGTATAACAGTCACTATTTTCTTTGAGGTGCAAAAGCTTCTCGGCTTAATATAATCCCATCTGTTTATCTGTGCTTCCACTTGTTTGGACAGTGCTGTTTCCCCCTTGAAGATGCCATTAGTTTCAATGTCATGGAGTGTTTTACCTACATGTTCCTCTATATACCTATGGTTCTATATCTGATATTAAGGTCATTAATCCATTTGGATTTGATCTTATGTTTTTTTAAACTTAATAAACAGATTCCAAAGAGGAACCTGTGAAACTCCTGAAAAGCTTTTACTGATTCAGTAGTTTAAAATAGGGACTGTGATTCTGTACTTCTAATAAGATCCCATTTGACACCCATTGCTAATAGCTATGTCCAAATTTTGAGTAACCTGCTTTTTTTAAAATACTCTAAAAAACACAAGTTAAATTTGAAGGGTGAATATGAAATGGAAGAAACCATTAACCTAATCACTATCTAAAATGGGGTTAATATCTAAGATATACAAGGTACTGACAGAACTCAACAAGAAAAATCATCTAACCTTATCAAAAAATGAGACATGAACAGACATTTCCTCAAAGAATAAATGGCCTCAAAGAATAAAGACAGATGGCCAAAATGCACATAAAAATGCTCCAATTCACTACTCATCAGGTAGATGCCAGTCAAAAATCATGAGTATCATCTCACACCACAGAGATTATCACACAACACAAATAACAACCACTGTTGGTGTGGATGCAGGGAGAAAGGAATTCTAATGTACTGCTGGTAGGAATGCCATCTAGTTCAGCCTTTCTGGGAAACAATATGGATATTCCTCAAAAAGAACTGGAAATTGAGCTCTCATATAATCCAGTAATACCACACCTAGAATTATACCCTAGAAACACAAAAACACAATACAAAAATGCCCTCTTCACTCCTATGTTCATAGCAGTACTATTTACAATAGCCAAAATCTGGAAACAACTCAGATGGCTAGACAATAGATGAGTGTCAAAAGAAACTCTGGTACATCTATACAATGAACTACTGTACAGCTGTTAGGGAAAAGGAAATCATGAAATTTGCCTGTACATGTATGGACATGGAGATTATTATGCTGAGGGAAATGAACCAGATTCAAAGAGAGATAGAATAGACTCATTCATCTGTGCTATGTAAGAAATATAAAAGACAGGATAGTAGTGATGTCCAGAGATAATAGAGATGAGGGCTGAAAGGACCAGTCCATGATATGAAGCTTACCACCATGAAGCATAGTGAGCACAGTTAGAGTAATAACTACACTGACAACTATCATGACAATGGTAGTGAGTGAGAGAAAGAGAATGCCTGTCCCAAAGATAGGTAGGGGGTGGGAGGAGAGAAATGGGGAACATTAGTGGGTGAAGGTTGGACTGGTGAAGGGTGGTGTATATTCAATGGTTGAAAGTCAACTACAAACATTTCTGTAACCAACGTGTTTAAATGAAAAAAATATTTTTTAAATAAATTTTAGGGTGGAATATCAGAAATGAAGGTGGGGTGAAATAATAATGAAATTGTTTCTAAGTATATTTAATCACAATATGTAAGAATAGTTAAAAATACAAGAAAATTAACTCTAGTTTATCATTATCTTTATATCAAATCCTGTGGTGTTTATAAAATACTCAGATATTACCATATATTTGTAGTTCTATCTCCTTTTAAAATGTGTTTAATTTTCCACTAATAAACTTTATCACTTTCAACATAAATGCTAGAAATGCTATCCTAAGAGAAAGAAATGTTCTTTTAGTAGAATATCTTGTAAGTTAAAGTATATAAGGTCCCCTGGAGTTCTTGAAATATGTGAAAGCAGACTATAAGAAAACTTCAGATCATGGTCAATTCTGCCACTAACTAGCTATAACGCAGCTTCTGCTGAGCCTGTGAAATGACAAACTTAGAAAATAGGCCATATCGCTTCACTTCAGGCCCCTGACCTCCTTTGATTTCTTGATTAAGTTACTGATAAATGGCAAAGATTTAACTTGATTTGAACGGGTTCCACTGGAATTCCTAGAAGGCTTCCAATCTTGGGAGATTTGCCCCCTGCTTGTGTCACAGGAGTCATTAACCATCGATGGCAATAGGAGTTTTCTGCACAATTACTTGGTGTCTGATGCCCCCTGCAGACACATATTAGTACTAAGTCATTTCTTGGTCAGGGCTGTCATTTCCTTAGAAACACATATACACACACACACACACCTGCATTTTTCCATTATACTATAAAAAGTGAATGGAAGAAAATGGGGATTTTTTCACCTCACCAGACAACAACACATAAAAGAAAAAAATATTTATTGTATTAAGCTGGCTTTCATACATTTCTTACCAGAATCTAGGATTTTCCATAGTCGAGTATTATGATCTATGATATTGCTACCAAAATAGAGTGCATTTTGACCATAAGGCTTTTATTTCATTTTTATTACTTTTTAATGTGTTAGTAAGTGGTTGTTTAGTACTTCTCTAGAAAAGTTAAACCATCCTCAATTGAGTGGGTATTATCTCTCTCTCTAGGCACAGAAATTACTATAATTTACTATGACATAAAGATAATAGAAGTGGGTAGAAGTCATCTTTTCAACATCTAAGCACCTTCCTGAAAAGCTTTTCATTACTAAGGGCCCTAATTACTACTGTCTTTGTATCTAATTGATTGACTCAGAGTATGTGTGCTCATTTGAATACAATTTGATTCTGGTGATAATGAATTGATGGGTCATGTTTCTATTTTGCTAGCAAATACTTTAAATGTCTTTGCCTTATATTCTGGGCAATTCTAATTTCTGTTCAGAATCTGTGAAGTCAGTGGTTCTTCACATTTTCTAGAAACCTTTTTTCTTTTTTTCTTTTTGGTTAGATAAATGAGCAGTTTTCTCTAAGTTTCAGAACTGTTGCATTTCTATAGCTAAAAATGATGTAAATAAAATGACTGATGTATATGTATTCATGTTTATTTCATGGCAAATCAAAGATGTGTTTAAATAACTTTCCTATATTTACCACCAGACTTTTCTTGCCTTAGTTAAAACTTCAATACTCTAAGAAGCTGTGATTCCCAGTCACATGTTGGAAAAGTAGACAATATTCAAAACAGGCTGCAATTTGGATATGACCTGCATTTCCTAGAAAATAAGAGAGTAACTAAGTGTGCAACTGGATAAGAAGAAAAATTTTCCAATACAATCCTTGACTCTTGTCTTTCTCTCTAGAAACATCTCTGTTCAGTGGCAGGAAGGAAGAAAAGTAGCATAGAGGGGGCTTATACACAGTGGTATCTTTGAGGTCTGCCAATCTATAGCACATCTATGTTCTTTGTCTTCATTGTATCCTGTGTTGTGGGCATGAGTATGTGAGAATACTGGCACTAGAAAATAAATGATCTAATAGAATTTTTGGAAATATGCAAAAATAAGAAAGTAACAATAAAATTAACTATATTCTGACCAAACAAAAATTATCCTTACTATTTTGGCATTTTTTCATCTCTATTTTTGTTGTTTAGAGTGAGTTTTATATCCCATATATTTTCAATAGTTTACTGTTACTACTTTATAAATGACCCTATAATCAACTTCATTGATTGTGCTTTAAAGCTACTTTTTTTTTTGATTTTTGGGCCACACCCATTGATGCTCAGGGGTTACTCCTGGCTATGCTCTCAGAAGTCGCTCCTGGCAGGCACGGGGGACCATATGGGAACCGGGGGATCAGACCGCGGTCCGTCCTAGGCAAGCGCAGGCAAGGCAGGCACCTTACCTCCAGCGCCACCGCCCGGCCTCTAAAGCTACTTTCTTAAGAGAGATTCCTAGATGGGACTATAGACATACTTTGTCTTTTTTGTTAAACATGTAGATCTTCTTTTTTTTTAACACCTTGATTAAATACATAATTGTGTTTGGGTTTCAGTCATGTATAGAACACCACCCATCACCAGTGCAACGTTCCCATCACCATTGTCCCAAATCTCCCTCCTCCCCAACCACCCCCTGCCTGTACTCTAGACAGGCTCTCCATTTCCCTCATAGGTATTCATTTTTAGGACAGTTCAAAATGTAGTTATTTCTCTAACTAAGCTCACCACTTGTGGTGAGCTTCCTGGGGTGAGCTGGAACTTCCAGCTCTTTTCTCTTTTGTGTCTGAAAATTATTATTATTGCAGGAATTTCTTTCATTTTCCTTAAAACCTATAGATGAGTGATACCATTCTGCGTTTTTTTCTCTCTCTCTGACTTATTTCACTGAGCATGATAGATTCCATGTACATCCATGTGTAGGAAAATTTCATAACTTCATCTCTCCTGACAGCTGCATAATATTCCATTGTGTATATGTACCACAGTTTCTTTAGCTATTCGTCTGTTGAAGGAAGGGCATCTTGGTTGTTTCCAGAGTCTTGCTATGGTAAATAGTGCTGCAATGAATATAGGTGTAAGGAAGGGG
>PVKC010051938.1:0-10342 GCA_004027635.1 Crocidura indochinensis | reverse complement strand
GGTGACGCTCAGGGGTTCCTCCTGGCTATGCGCTCAGAAGTCTCTCCTGGCTTGGGGGACCATATGGGAAACCGGGGATCGAAACGCGGTTCGTCCTAGGCTAGCGCAGGAAAGGCAGGCAGCTTACCTCCAGCGCCACGCCCGGCCCCTCTTTATTTCCTTTTCTGTCTCTTTCTTTCTTTCTTTCTTTCTTTCTTTCTTTCTTTCTTTCTTTCTTTCTTTCTTTCTTTCTTTCTTTCTTTCTTTCTTTCTTTCTTTCTTTCTTTCTTTCTTTCTCTCTCTCTTTCTTTCTCTCTCTCTTTCTTTCTCTCTTTCTCTCTTTTGTTTGTTTTGTTTCTGCTTAGTAGGAAATTCTAGTAGAAAAATCTGCTTGGGATAAGATCCCAGGTCAAAACTAGGGCACAGAGATTGCAGAACTTGTTGTTTTTACCCCCAAATGCACAAATCATATAATATTACATCGTGTGGCATATGCATATGTCAAATGCATTTGTGTAGGCTCACTAAGTATGGCTTTTGCATAGGTACACTAAAATTGGAAAATGTTATGTATGGAAGCAAGTGCTTGTTTACTAGGGATAAGAACTCATAAATTTTAAAATGCAGGGGCTCCTTCCACCCTGAACATTTCTCATGGGGATTGACTTAAACCTCACATCGGACATTGATCATCTAATGCCGAACCCTGGATCCCAACATTGGAACCAGCACAGTTCTCTGCACCAGCACCAGGAAATCAAATTCTCCTCAGGAAGGCCCTAATACTGCTCTGGCACTAACTTGTCCCAGGTAGGTTCATATGACACTCTAACGATGATCCAAAGGCAGGTTGCCCTTTGTGAGATAAAATTAGAAGTCCCTACATCCTAGGATCTGTGAAAACAAAACAACAACAAGAATTCTAATTACAGAAGACTATGACAACTGTGACTAAGTAGAACTTTACAAGGTCCGTAAAGAAAAACTTTATCCTAGGTATTGTCCTAGAATCTGTGCAAAAATCAAGATCTCCGAAGATCAATCAAGAAGACTGACTTTGACAACTGTGATTGAAAGAATATTTCCTGGGACAATAAAGGAAAACCTTGGCTTTTGACGATTAACATGCCTGCAGGTTGTAGTAGGCCTCATGACAATATGCTTCAAGAGTTGAGAAACCCTATACATATTAGGCAAAGGAAATTTCCTTTTTAATTTACCCAAGCTTACTGCATCTATGGAAAAAAAGGAAGTATAGAAAGCAAACAAAAAATAGCCACATCTAGCCCCCATATTTTATTCCTTCATTATATTTTTAGCTTCTAGAGAGGAGCTCCCACCATTTTTGCAGAACCATAGAATATGAATCATATTGTTCTGCCTCATATTTCTGTCTTCCTACAAATTGACAAAAGAAAAAAGTGGATGGGACCCAGAGGCCAGCGGTCTCAGTAACATTGACTGAAAATAAAAAATAGTCAAACTTAAAAAGAAATAAAAACATAAATTTTCTTTTATATATTTTATATAAAAGAATTATACATCATATAATATATATGTGTATAATATATATAAATATATATTCTTATTATAAAATATATTTATGTTAGCATCTTGAATACAGACATGATTGTAGTTGATATCTGTCATATAAGGAACAGCCCCCCTTCACCTTCCTTTTTCCTAAAATTGCTCTAGCTATTTGTGACTGTTTATTTTCCAAAAGAATTTCAGGAGTGTTTGATCCACTTCTTTGAAGAATGACATGGGTATCTTTAGAGGGATAACATTAAATTGTACAAAGCTTTGGGGAGTATTGTCACTTTAATGTTCTTAATCCCCCAATCCATGAGCAGAGAATGTATCTCCATTTCCTTGCATCCTCATTTTCTTGAATCAGGGTTTTGTAGCTTCTTTGTATAGATTCTTCATTTCTTTAATTAGGTTCACTCCAAGAAATTTCAGTTTGTGTGACACTAATGTGAATGGGTTATTTTTATTAATGTTTATTTCTTATCTATCATTATTGGTGACAAGAAGGCCATTGATTTTTGCATGATAAATTTGTACCTACCACTTTGCTACATGAAGTTATTATTTCTAGAGATTTTTTTGGTAGAGTCGTTAAGGCCTCCTAAATATAGTAGCAAGTCATCTGCAAACAGTGAGAGCTTGAATTCTTCCTTTTCTGTCTGGATGCCATTGACAACTATTTCTTACCTAATTGTATGGCAAGAACTTCCAACACTATGTTGAATAGGAGTGGTGATAGGGGCAGCTTTGTCTTTTATCAAGTTTCAGAGGAAAGGTTTCTAGTATATCCACATTGAGAATAATATTTTCCACTTTCTAGTGATAGAAGGTCTCGACTATATTGAGAGAAGTTCCTTCCACTCTGATCTAGTTGAGAGTTTTATCTTGAATGGGTGTTGTAACTTATCAAATGCTTTCTCTGCATCTATTGATCTGATAGTATGATTTTTTTTTTGGTTTTTGGGCCACACCCGGTGACGCTCAGGAGTTACTCCTGGCTATTCGCTCAGAAGTCGCTCCTGGCAGGCACGGGGGACCATATGGAGAACCGGGGGATCGAACCGAGGTCCGTCCTAGGTTAGCACAGGCATCTTACCTCCAGCGCCACCACCCGGCCCCCTGATAGTATGAATTTTATTTTTCCTTTTGATAATATGGTGTATTGAGTTGACTGGTTTATGTATGTTAAGTCATCCTTGCATTCCTGGAATGAAGCTTACTTGATCCTGGTATACGACCTTCTTAATGAGGCATTGATTCCTATGTGTCAGGATATTTTTGAGGATCTTGTATCTATGTTTATAAGGGATACTGGACTGTAGTTTTCTTTTTTTGCAGCCCCTATGTTTGTATTTTGTATCAGGGTTATCTTAGCTTCATAAAAACTATTTGGGAGTTTTTCTACTTCTGCAATTTCATAAAAGAGACTAATAGGATTTGTAGAAATTCCTCCTGAAAGGCTTGATAGAATTCTTTATTGAATTCACCTGGACCTGGAATTTTGTTTTTGAAAAGACTCTTGATTACCATTTTAATTTCTTCTGTAATTACGATCTCTTTAGATATTCAAGATCATCCTGACTCAACCGTGGAAGATTATGAGTCTAAGAAATTATCCATTTCTTCCAGATTCTCATATTTTGTGGCTTATAGTTTCTTAAAGTAGTCTCTGATTACCCTTTGAATCTCTGCAGTATCTGTAGTGAGCTCCATCTTTTCATTTATAATGCAGTTTATTAAGTTACTTTCTCCATTTTTTTGTGATTTTTGCTTGTTGTTTATCAACCTTGTTTATTTTTTCAATGAACCAGCTTTTGCTTTCCTTGATCTTTTGGATTATTTTTTATTGTTGTTGTTTGTTTTGTTTTTTTGTTTTTTGGATTACCACTTCATTGATTTTATCTCTATGTTTTGTTATTACCTTCTATTACCTATTTTGAGTTCCTATGTTGATCATTTTCTAATTTTGAAAGCTGTGTTATTAAGCTATTTACATAGGTTCCTTATTTCTTCCTGATGTGTGCTTGCAAAGCTATAAATTTTCCTCATAGTAATGCTTTTGCTGTGTTCCATAAAATCTGATCATTTGCATCTTCAGTGTCTTTTTTTTTCAGTAATATTTTGATTTCCTCTTTGACTTTATCTCTGACCCACTGGTTGTTCAGTTGAGCTATATAATTTCCAGGTGTTAAAGTTTTTCTTCTGGGGCCCGGGAGATAGCATGGAGGTAAGGCGTTTGCCTTTCATGCAAAAGGTCATTGGTTCGAATCCAGGTGCCCCATATTGTCCCCTGTGCCTGCCAGGAGCAATTTCTGAGCATGGAGCCAGGAGTAACCCCTGAGCACTGCCGGTGTGACCCAAAAACCACAAAAAAAAGTTTTTCTTCTGTGTCTCTTTGTAGTTCACTTCTTCTTTCAGTTCCTTCTGACTTGGGAAGGTAGTTGGTGCAATTTATATCCACTTAACTTTATGGATATATGTTTTGTGTAATATCATGTGGTCTATCATGGAGAATAACCATATGCATTGGAGAAAAATGTGTTTTCAATTTTCTGGGGATGGAGTGCCCTAGTCCATTTTCTTCCATTTCTGATTTTAGAGCTAGTATATTCTTGTTTTATTTCAGCTTGATTGACCTATCAAGGGTTAACAGAGCAGTGTTGAAATCTCCCACTATATTGTGCTGCTATAGATGTCTTCTTTTAGATTTGTCAACAATTGTGTTAAATATTTTGCTGGTCCATCATTGAGTGAATATATGTTTAGTAGTGCAATTTCTTCCTATTGTACATGTACCTTGCTTATTACAATATATTCTTTGTCCTTTTAACTTTTCTGTCTAAAGTTTGTGTCATCTGATATTAATATAGCCAATTCAGCATTTTAAGGGAGTTGTTTTCTTGGATGATTATCCTCAAGCCTTTGATTTTGAGTCTATGTTTGTTCTGACTATTCATATGTGTTTCTTGTAGGCAGCTTAATGTTGGATTTAGCTTTTTGATCCATTTTGCCAGTCTGAGTTTCTTAACAGGTGCATTTAGTTCATTGATATTGAGAGAGATAATTGTCATGGAATTTAGAGTCATCTCTGTGTAGAAGTTTTGTGTCTGTTGAAAGCAAACCTTTCAGTTTTTTTTTCTGTAAAACTGGTTTTAATATCTTTGAAATTTCTGAGCTGTTGTTTTTTCATGAAGCTTTGTATACTTCCTTTCAACCCTAATGTGAGTCTGGCTGGGTGTAGTATTCTAGGTGAAGCATTTATTTCATTCTATGTTGTCACTTTATTTCCATCACTGCCTTCTGGCCTTAAGGGTTTCCTGTGACAGCCTGTTTTTTAAGTCAATTTTCCTTTTTGATCTTGCTGATTTCAATATTCTATCCCTAACTGTGGGATTTATTATTGTGACTAGGATGTGTCTTAGGGTGCTTTTCTTTGGGTCTCTTTTAGCTGGTAATCTTTGGGCATGCAGGATTTGTTGCATACAGTCTTTAGCTTTGGGGGTTTCTCTGCGATGATGTCTTTGATGTCTGATTTCCTGAATTAATAAAAGACTTCTATTTTCATTTGTTTACGATTTTTGAGTGTTTTTTCCATTATCTAATCATTTGCTTTAAGAATTTTTTTTTCAATCTCTTCTACTGTATGAAGTTGTTCTACATCTCATTTTCCAACTCACTGACTTTTTTCCTCAACTGCTTTTACTCTGTTGGAGAGGCTTTCCATTGCGGTTTTTATTTCATGCACAACGTTTTTCAGTCCCGTTATTTTAGTTCTGAGTTTTCTGATTTTTATCTTTGTGTCTGTTTAGCTTAATCTATACTTTCTTTGAGTACTAGTAAAATCTTTCATATTTCTTCTCTAAAATCCTTATCAAGAGAGTGTCTAGGTAGTTGGGACCTATTTTTGCCATCTTTATCTGCCGTTTCCAAAGAAATCATTTGCTCTCAGAAAAAAATAATGAGGAATAAAAGGTAATCTGTGTATACCTATATTAGTTCACTGAATCATTATGTCATTCCTCAAAGAGGTACAGTAATTTAATTCATAATTCTGAAGAGAAAAATAAAACAAATTTTTTTTGATTTAGTATAATCGCTCCTGGCTTGGGGGGACTATATGGGATGCAGGTGGATCGAACCCAGTCAGTCCTACACTAGCACTTGCAAGGCAGACACCTTACCTCTAGTACCACCTTCCCGGCTCCGCCATTTTGAATTTCTTACCCCTTTATCAAATATTAGTTGCTTGTATGTCTGTGGAACATATAAATTGTCCTCTCAATACTGCTTTTGCTGTGTCTGATAAATTCTGACATTTTGTGTCTTTATTGTTATTTGTTTCCAAGATGTTTCGATTTCCTTTTTGATTTAATCTCTGACCCACTGATTTTTCAGTAGTAAGCTGTTTATTTTTCAGGTGTTAAAATTTTTCTTCTGTGCTCCATTGTATTTCAGTGCCTTGTGATCAGTGAAGTTAGTCTGCATGTTTTCTATATTCTTGATTTTATGGAGATATGTTTTATGAGCTAGCATGTGGTCTATCCTGGAGAATGACCCATTTGCATGGAGAAAAATGTAAACAGATTTCTGGGAATGGAGTGCAATGAAGCCCATGACAATGATCTCTCTCAATGTCAATGGAGGAAATGCACCAGTTAAGAGACCCAGAGTGGTTAAATGGATCAAAAAAACTGAATCCAACCTTCTGCTGCCTATAAGAAATACACCTGAATAGTCCGAACAAATATAGACTCAAAATAAAAGGCTGGAGGAAAATCATCTAAACAAACCATTTCCTAAACAAATGGAGTGCCATACTAATATAAGATGACAAAAACTTAAAATTCAGAAAAGTTTTAAGGGACAAAGATGGACAATTTGTACTAATCATGAAATACGTATAGCAGAAAAAAATCATTCTCCTTAACATATATACACCCATGAGGGAACAGCAAAGTATTTAATATAATTGTTGACAAATCTGAAAAAAAAGGATATCAATAACAGCAAAATAATTGTGGGAGTTTTCAACATTGCCCTGTAACCCCTTGATAGGTCAACAAGAGTGAAACCCAACAAAAATATACTAGCTCTGAAAAGAGAAATGGAAGAGTGTGGGCCAGTATGTATATATATATATGTGTATGTGTGTGTGTATACATATGTATACATATATATACATATATGTGTGTACATATATACATATATATTTCTTGTAGGCAGCAGAAAGTTGGATTCAGTTTTTTTGATCCATTTAACCACTCTGTGTCTCTTAACTGGTGCATTTCCTCCATTGACATTGAGAGAGATCATTGCCAAGGGCTTTAGTGCCATCTTTGTGTAGAAGTTTGGTGTGTCTGCTGTTCAGTATTGTCTTAAATTAGACCTTTCTGTTTTTTTTTTGTTTGTTTGTTTTTAGTTTTTCTTTTAAGACTGGTTTTGAGTATGTAGTTTTTCAGCTGCTGTTTATCTCTGAAGATATTTATACTTCCTTCAAACCTGAAAGGAAGTTTTGCTAGGTGCAGTATTCTAGGAGAAGCATTTATTTCATTACTTTTTGTCACTATGTCCCACCACTGCCTTCTGGCCTTGAGAGTTTCTTGTAACAGGTCTTCTGTAAATTTCAAGGATGCTCCTTGAATATAATTTCCCTTTTCGATCTTGTTGCTTTGAGTATTCTCTCTCTCTATTTGTGGGATTCAACACTGTAATAAGCAGAGAAAAGTACAGTGATGTCTGCTGTGCTTCAGAGACACAGTACAAGTCAGCTGGCTCCACCCATTTTGGGCAGATTGACTCACCTCCAAGGCAGAGGAGCCTTCAGGGAAGAAAGCCACACAGGATCAAGTCTTAGGCTGGAGCAAGCAGAGAAAAGTCCAAAGATCTATTTGAGATTCATGACAGGAATTCTTGTAGTAAGCTAGGATGAGTTGTATGACATAAGGATAGATTTTAACTTCAAGTGTAAAGAAATGTAAAAGATACTTTTTTTTTACTTCCCTAATATGATCTATTAAATACCTTCACATATTTGAATACAATGGGGAAATTCTTTTTGAATTTTCAGTCAAAGAGCTGTTTCAAATCACTCGATAGATAGTATATGTATACATACATATTTGTGTATGACATATAGAAGTATATCCCACTGTTATTATGCTAGCACTATTAAAAGAGAGGAAGAGAAGAAAGTTTTAAGTGGAGCTGAGACATTTAAAACAGACTTTGATGACAAAAATAGCTACAGAATTTAGGCTAAAATTATAAAACAAGAAAAATAGAATTAAATTAAAAGAACACAAAATTAGAAACAGCAAGACAGTAAAATCATATGGATAAGGAGGTAGAGTTTATTACAAATAAATAATAATAAATAGAGTAAGCAAAATAAAGCTTCAAAGAGAGCAGGAAAACAAAAAGAGACAAAGAAAAGAGAACTGAAAAGAACAAATGATGCTAAATTAATAAAACAGAGACTGAGATACTGAAACAAAGAATGAGGGAAGGGGACTAAAAAAGAGAGGTAATTATGTCTCCATATGTACTTTTATAAAACCTTTCTTCTTTTGTCCTTTCCTCTAATGTCAGAGTTGTGGAAGCTTCAAAATAAATCCTTACATTCATTATTGCATTTTAGACTTCTGGTTTGGGACCAAGAAATGAATCATGCAGCCTTAGAGGAATATCATTTTTATCTACAGCCTAATTTAAGTTCTCTATCAAATGCCATTATAATGGTGACTTTTTAACATTTTGCAAAATTTATACTCTTAAGGAGCAAAGAATCAGACCAAGTTGAGCTGTTCTTCAAAAAAGGGATTGATTAAAATAAAACTCTGCACAGGATTCTACCATAAATATTGGGCTCACTCAAATGGATCACTTTATGTACTTTCTCCTGCTTATTGCAAACAAAGCAGTAATTTCAAGGACTGCTGCATGCACCTGAATAAAGTTCCTTTTCAAGAATAGAAGAAATTGCACAGGAAATAAGTACTATTAAAGGTGGAGGAAAGTTATTGTACTGTTTGTTTGACTCCAAAATATAAAAATATTAGTCCAAGGGCCAGAGAGACAGCACAGTGATAGGGCATTTACCTTGCATGCTGACACAGGGTGGACCTGGGTTAGATCCGTGGCATCCCATTATGGTCCCCATGCCAGAAGCAATTTCTGAACACATTACCAGGAGTAACCTCTGAAAGTCACTGGGTATGGCCCAAATAACAAACAGGAATATTAGTCCAAAGGTAGACAATGAAAACATGGAAGGTTTCTAGTAAATGAGTTAATTAAAGCTCAGTGTTTTGGGTTTTATAAAGTTGAAAAAATAGACCATACATTTTGAATATTTCTAAAAACATCTATTGAACTGTTTGAAAAAATATATATCAATGCTTCGAAAGAGCATGTTATAATGCAAAAACCAATGTCATTTATATTTACAACCTGATATATCTTACATAGGAGACATTGACCAGATCTGTGCCTGCCAATATTTCCATAATTTTTTCATTATCCCATTATACTCTTCCTATAGATTAAAAACAGGGAAGTGGTTCAAAACCATTAACTTTTCTAATCAAGCTAAACCACTCATTTCTATTCCTTTTTCCATTCATAATTGCTGTCTTAAAAAAGAGCACTGTAAAAAGAGCATTGCTGTTCAAAACTGTTTGCTCAGAGTATTTCACTTTTGTGTGGAGCACTATTAGTTTTTATGAGAACCTTGTTTTCTATTCTTATTTAATTATGTTGAAGTCCTAACTCTTAAAAGTAAATATAATTGACTTTTGTAGATAGTATCTTCAAATGAGTCACAAAGTAGAGATTATTAGGTAGTTCCTTATCAAATATGACAGGTGTCTTTGTAAGAGATGATGGCTAAAGATAGAATAGTGGGTAAGGCCTTAAATAAGTAAGTCCTCTCACCTCATGTAGTTCCCTAATCCCGTGAGTAGTGACACTTGAAAACAGCTGGATGTGTCTCCAAAGGAAAAAAAAACAAAATAAATAAAAAGGCACAATAAAAAGAAACTAGAATACAGCTTATATTCATCTTATGAAGATACACACAAAGAGAGAAAACAGACATTTAAATCAACAGAAGGAAACATTTTTTGAAAGAAACCTACCTTGGCAATACTTGGTTTGGTCTGTTGAACTCTGAGAAAATAAATTTCTGTTCTATATCCAGTGCATCATATTTTATAGAAGTACTAATAAATTAATAAATAAAATTACTAAAATGAATGAATTGTCATTGTATCAGGATTAATTTTTAGAGTACTGATTGTCTTTAAAAGCTATAAAATGAGAAATGTACTAAAACATTTAAGTTTAGGGAGTCAAGGGGGAAGAAATAAAATGTTTAAGTTTAATTCACATAATCATCATATAAGTGATATTCAGAGAATTGCATATTATAAGAATACATTTGATAGTTATCTCAGTATTCCTCAAGTTCTCTTTACTAGTTAAACCTAGAGGCTTCTTTCCACCTACATCAGCTACATGTAGTTATACCAAATGCCCAGCTACCTTCCCTCTCATAACATTCTCATTCTCTCTCCATTTGCATACACCCTGTTTGTAGACAAGCTAGTATATTGTTCTCCTTTCTCTTTCCCTTTATCATGATGAATTTGTTCTGTAACTTCCTTCAATGAATATTGGATCTTCTCTTTTGCCTTAAATGAAGATGTTTGATCTCTTCTTGGAACCATATATTTTGCCATCTATATTATCTTTGGAAGTTAAACCAATCTTCAACACATGGTAAGTACAACCATTTGTTATTAGTTTTGAAAGAAGGTATCTTTCAATAGTA
>PVKC010051937.1:0-10341 GCA_004027635.1 Crocidura indochinensis | reverse complement strand
CTTCGAGCCCCACCAAGGTCCCACATCGGTGGCCTGCCCAGGCCTGTGGGTCAGGGAAGTCGAGGAGATCTGGAGCAAGGCGGCAGCAGGGTGCTGGGGTCGCCCCTGTCCTGCACCCCCCCTAGGCCTGGTTAAACAGGCCTCCCGCCGCATGGCAGGGGCCTGCAGAGCCCCATGCTACTACCAAATACTTTGATCTCTGTATTCCGCACTCAGGTTAATTCTGAACATCATGACGAATGGTGAACATAAACTTTATAACTATTTGATGTCATAGCACAGGGTTCTCTCCAAAAACAGGCTTAAACCATGGCCAGTCGAAAGAAGATATTGGGTTCCAACATGTGGCTTTTTTTTAAACCTCTCTGAGCACAGACTCTAATCAATACCATGTAATCTGAGGTAAACAGCAGAGATATGCATACAAGCAGAACAAAAACAGCCTGTGTTTAATCTGTTTTTATAATGAAGTGATATATGCAAAGCCAAGGGGGAGTTTCAGGACCTAGTACTTGCTTTGGGATGAAATGAGGGTAATATTGGGATTAGGTGATACCTCTTGATGAAGAACTCAGTTTAGTTAGCTCTGAATACTGCTGGAGGTCATACTTGTTGTAGCACAAGTAAACATTTCCCAGACTGGTGAGATCTAAATTTCAGACTGACAGACCTTGCTGCATCCTAGCTGAGTTGATATTTCTACTATGACAATGACTTCTTGCTCAAGTCACTTTTTTCTTTTGGTTTCTGGCACACATGCAGCTGTGCTCAGGTCTTTACTCTTGACAGGACTCTGGATACCCATGTGGTGCCGGATATAGACCCAGGGTCTACTACTAGCAAGGCAGGCGTTTAAATCTTGCCACTATGTCTCCAACTTCCTGGATCTCTTCTTAACTATCCAGACTAGCCTTTCTGAGCTTGATCACACTTTCGAACTGGCAGAGGCCAAGAGCCAAGAAGCAGTGGTTGAAAATAGATTCAGACATTTCTACTCAAAACCCTCTCGTCTTCAAGTTTGGATGCTTGTTAATATCCTTGGTGATAATTTTCTAAGAAGGCTATATTGAAAGAAATTGCTTTTGAATTCACAGCACCCATGTAATCCATTAGATCCTGTACACTTCAACCTGATACCTCTGATTTCTATTGTTAAGGGAAAGAGGGTTACTTAACTTAGTATTATTTTCCTGCCTTATATCTTTGATGGGACTTTCCCTGGAGCCTGAGAGCATGAATCATGCCTTATACATAAAAGCCAATCTAAAAAAGACTACTCAGGGGACAGAAAAATAGCTCAAAGGGCTGGAGCACAGACTTTGCATGTGGGAGGTCCTGGTTTGATAGCAGCCACCCATGATTCCCCAAGCACAGAGCCAGAGTAGTCCCTCAGAACTGTAAGACATGGTCCCCAAACCAACAAAAAGATAAAAAGAAATATCTACCTTATTAACATATTTAATACTTGAGGACTGCATCCATGATTTTATTCTGCTTAGCAAAACAAGTCTAAATTACCATTGTGATAAACATTCTGGAGACAAGTCAATCCAACACTGCCCTATGGTTCTAGACCATGTATGGACACTCACAAGACATAGAAACTTTTGGTATTTTAGGGCCATACTCAGATGGTGCTCAGGAATCACTCCTGGAAGGACTTAGGGCCCATTAATGGTACTGAGGGCTGAGCCTGGGTCAGCTGCATGTAAAGTAAGTGCTCTACCCATTACACAATCACTCTGGAACCCTTGACAATGAGTTTCTGAAGCATATCACACTCCAGAGTAGATCATTTCTTGGGGTTTTAGTTTGGGGGCACCACCAGGCAGCATTGAAGGGTTTCTCCTGGCTCGATGCTTATGAGAATCATATCATGTTAAAGACAACCCTGGCTTGCCCTATGCAAGACATGCACCCTGCCCACTGAGCTTTATGTCTGACTGACCATAGGTCACATTTCTTTATCCTGAGACATCCCTGCTAAGGGTTACCTACATTCTTGATCCTCTTTCCTTTTTCTATTTTTATTTAGGCTCACGATTGACAGTGACTCATAGTCACATTGTAGGTGTGCAATATTTCAGCATCACATTCAGCGTGTCAGTGTCTCTCCCCACGTACCTCTACCAACCTCACTCACCTCATTGGTAAACTCAGTTATGCAGGTTGACTCTCAGGAACAGCCACTATTTTTGTCTTTAATTACCCTTCTTTGTTTCTTTATATCTCACATATGAGTGAGAGTTGTATTTACCCCTTTCCCTCAGGCAGTTTCACTCTGCATGATTTCATCTACATATTGGTCAATTACAGAATTTTATCTTTTCTCCTAACCAAGTAGAACTCCATTGTGTATATGTGTTTCTTACTCCACTCACTTGCTCTTGATCAAATGAGTTGTGGGTTGAAATAATAGTTGAAAACAGGGGCCGGAAAGCAGCCGATCCAGGACCTAAGGTGGTTAGTTAGAATTCCGGCATTTCATATTATAGTCCTCCATGCCTGCCAGGAGCTAATTCTGAGCAGATATCCAGGAGTAACTCCTGAGCATCGCTGGGTGTGGCCCAAAAAACAAAACAAAACAAAAATAGTTGAAAACAAAAAGTTGAAAACTTTGGGTTGTTTTCTAGATCTTGGCTTCCATGAACAGTGTTACAATGAATAGAGGGTATGTATAGATATGTTTTTGTGATATCAGTTGGGATTTTTGGGGTATATGCCATGAGTAAAATTTCTGGGTCTAATGCAAGTTCAATGACTAATTAAAAAAAAAAATCCCAAACTGTTTTTCGCCAATCTTGAATCAGACAACAGAGAGTTCCTTTTTTCCTACACCCAACCAGCAAAGGTTGTGTGACCCTCTTTTAAGGTTTTATTTATTTATTTAATTTTTTTTGTTGGCTGGAATTGAATCTGAACCTCACATAATGTTCAAGAATGAGCCACACAGGTTCTTTTTTAAGAATTCTACCTGGATGGGGTCGGAGTAATGGCATAGGGAGCAGTAGGGCATTTGCCTTGCATGCGGATACAATACGGTACAGACCCGTGTTCAATCCCCAGCATCCTATATGGCCCCCTGAGCCTGCCAAGAACAATTTCTGGGGCTGGAGTGAAAGCATAACAATAGGGCATTTGCCTTGCCTGCAGCTGACTCAGGACAGACAGTGGTTCGAATCCCAGCCCCCATATGGTCCCCTGAGTCAGCCAGGAGTGATTTCTGAGCACAGAGCCAGGAGTAACCCAAAAACCAAAAGAGGAAAAAAAAAAGAACTACACAGGGAAGAGATGGAGAAATAGTGCAGGGGTTATAGGGCTATGGCACTTGCCTTGCATGTACCCAATCTCAATTTGATCCTCATCATCACATATGATTCCCCAAATACTGCCAGGAACATGCCACCCCCACCCCAAAGAGAAAGAAGTAGCACTGCTTCCTGTCAGAAAATAACCCTCTAGGGAAATTCTGTCACCAAAGAGGTTTAGTGCAGGCAAACTACCAGAATAGCTTGTGAACAATGAGAAGGAAGGATTTTTTCAATTGGCTTCTGATTAGTTTCTACTTACTGAAATCATCTGTGAGTTGGTGGGGAAACCCTGCTTTCAACAACAGTGTCATGTAAAAAAAAAAAAAAGTACATTTTCCTGCAGTTCTGACCTATACACGACCCAGTGCCAGGAAACTCTATAAACAAATGCCTGGAAAAGTGGGTAGAATTCCAGATTCACATGATTTTTAAAAGTTCCTTTACTGTGCGTCACATACTTGCACTGCCAAGTGTGGAAGAGACTTGAGTAAGTAACCATTATCAGTGCCTTGACTTTATAAATCTCAAAACCCTGGGCTGAAGGCTGCATATGATTTCCTAAGCACTCACCAATCACAGGCAGTTGCTCTGTGAGCACACATGAGCTGTAAGAGCAAGTGTGCCCTGCACCACAGACACTGCGTCTCACGTCTCACTAAGACGCAACCTGAGATGTGGCTTCCCTTGAAATCAGGGTTGATGCTTCCTTCGGGGCTACAAATCTGAATACTCAGGGATCATTCAGAGCAGACAAACACAAGTAGTCCTGCTAGATGTCTCTGCTTAAGACTGATGGGATTCCAGTCACACAGGCTTTGAAGGTCTAGAACTGCTTCTTAGGAGGATACCTGAGGGAATTCTTTCTAGTGGTGGTTAAATGAACATGAGGCTAGGATTTGTAAAGAGCACAGAGGGTTTTCTGTAGCTTTTCTCCCAAAGCCTGGGAAGCCAACATGTAACTATAGCTTGGGCCTATTCAACTTCTCATCCATTCCACTTCATAAGTTTTGACTAAAAGAAAGAAATATGAGGAAAACAAGTTCTAAAGAAAGGTAGGTGACTCATGACTGTAGCCTTTCCCTTGGGTTGAGTTAAGTCCATGCTCAAGTAAATACATTGTCAGAAATAAGGGAAACAAAGAAAATGCAGGGAAGAGTGTTTATAAACATTGTCCACTTCACCTATGTTAGATGGTTTCCTCTCATTTCCCAGCAGCCCTTACCCCTTCCCTGTCCTTTCCCTGCGTCACAGCCCACATCCCTATATTCTCTTCCTGGAAATGCCAATGGGGAAAAAAAAAGACCCATCAAGACTGTCAGGGAAGAGAAGAGAACAGAACAGTGAGCTATCACCTCACACCTTTGATAATGTTCTATCTAAAAAGGCCAGCAGAAACCAAGAAGTATATGTAGAAGAAAGAATTTACACACAGTTGGTGGGCACAAAAACTGGTTCAACCTCTATGGAAAACAGTATGCAAAGTTCTCAAAATACTAAAAATAGAACTGCCACATGATCCAACAAATGCACTCCTGGTTATCTAACCAAAGAATAAAACAATAACAAAACTCATTTGTAAAGAGATGCACATCTATGTTCACCCAGCATTATTTATATTAGGCAAGATTAGGAAATAACTCCAGGGAGAGAAGTGAGAATAAAGTAGATACACACATGTATACATACATATACATCCAGCATCCATACATTCTATGCATGTATACACAATGGGCTACTACTACTCAGTGATTAGAAAAGATAAAAATTTGCCTTTTGCTAGAATAAGGACAGAACTATAGGCAGTCATGTTAAGTGTGATTAGAAGGTGAAAAATCAACACTGGATAAACTCACTCATGTAATATATGGGAAGGAGTGAGAATATAGTGGGGTAAGGAGCTTGCTCTCCATAAAGCTGAACCAGGCTCAATCCTCAACACCCCAGGTGGTCCCCTGAGCACTACCGGGAGTATCCATGAGTGCAAAGCCAGGAGCACAGCTGGGTATGGCCCCAACTCTACCCTCATAAAGAAAAAAAGAGACAAAGAGATAAAGCAAGGGAAAACTAACCACTTAGTCTGACCCAAGAACAGAGGTTACCAAGGGGTGGCAGGGTTGCTGAAAAAGTCTGATGTACAGGGGTCAAAAATAGACATTGATACATTGGTGGTGGGTACATGTTCCCTCCCCCTAAAACATGTATCGATTTACTCTTTTAAGCCAATGTTACCTCAGTAAAAAATATATTTATTATATCTAGTAAAATACAATAAAATGTCATCCTCAACTGGTCCTTTGGACTATCTGGTAAAATAAATTTTAGGAACCAGTTATTGGCTCCTTGCAAATGGAAAAATTTGGGTGAGGGGAGTTGCCCCAAAGTAGGGGTGGGACAACACAGACTCAAAAAAGACAGTTAAGACAAATTAAACAGCAGCATTTCACCAGCACCAAACAAATGGCAAAGGATTTTGGGCCTCCCGGAGACAATGTCACTAGCTACAACATGAACCAACTGGTAAGTCTATTTTCTGAACTTGTGCAAACACTTTCCTGGAACCAGCAACATGACTCAAAACACCTGTGATCATTTATGGCTTGGGGACATAATAAAAGTATTTGGGAATGATTGTCCAATAGGAAAATATTTTTTTCAAGAATTCAACATATGCATCTAATTTTTAGGGACAAACACTCTTGATCAAGAAGATAAAGCAAAGATCAATCTGAAATCTTTAATCCCCAAACTAAGAGGTTGAGGATTTGGCTAGCATCTGAAAAGTAATTTCTCCAAATTTAGCAATAACTGGTCTTACCTGAACTGTGGTTCTCACACACACAGAAAGAACAACTAATCATTTACCCAAAAAAGCCGATCATTTTCTCCAAGAGATGCCTCACTGAATGCAGAAGATGGAATTTCCATGGGGGAAATAAGAAAGAACTTTAGTGTTGAATGACGTCTGTCTGCTAATCTTGGGATAGAGGCTATTTCAAGAGTCTCTCGAATTTAGGACAAACCCAAATACTGTTTCTTCTTGAGATTTTAAAAGGAACTGCTCAACTTGCCATAAAAACATTCCCTGCCCCTAGGTTACTAGATAAACAGCATTCTTTCAAGGTCCAGTTCTTGAACAATTCCTGGTCCCTTTTCTCTTTTAATACTTGGCTTTTAGATAGGTTTAAATAAACTAGGGATTACTTCAACCACCTATTCCTTTGTCTCTTTGAAGAACACAGAATTGGGAGAATTATTATTATATAGGCTGTGATCTGATCTCTGAAGTATGGGAAAAATCAAAGTCCAGTATTTGGAAATGTATAGAAGGGTCAAAGAGCTTGGGTGGACAAGTTAGAAAATCAACACTGGCTGACTTCTCTATATTCTTACTGAAAAGGAAGAGCAGTATTCGTATTCATAGAAAGATTTGGTTCACTGTTGACTACACACCTCTCAAAGGCAAAGGAAGATAAACTTTAGAGGTTCTAGGCCCAGGCAAGTCTAAAGACCGAAAGCTGCAAGAATCTCCAATGCCAAGGGGCCTGAAGAGAAAGCCCAAGAGAAATGGAGGGAAATGACCCATCTCCATAGTTCTGCTTCCTGTAATAGTTTATCATGTGGTTACCATTTTAGAGCAATGAGACATTTTCCAATTCCCATAGTTTATTCTGTCATTCCAAATTTGAGTCCAGTCAGCCTTAGAAAATATTTTCTTGTATCTCACTAATTCTTTTTTCTATCTAATCTAGAATAGAGATAGCATTCAGTAAGTTTCTGGTGCAGGCTTCAGACAGATAATCTAAATCCCTTAGGCTGTGGTTTAAGCATTTATTGGCAAGACTGTCCTTTCCAGTATCAGCTAATACCACTAAAAAAGAAAAAGAAGCCAGGCAGGGAGAAAAATCTCATTAATGAGTGGTTGCTGACGAGTTCCTATAAGAAACACAACATTAACTGAAATTCATGCAATCTCCGTTTTGTCAGTTTATCTTGATCCCTGTTGGTGGTGAGGAATATGACTCTATGACAAGACAGATCATTTTTTGTAATGCAGCATAATTGAGCAATTGAAGGTCTTCTGGACTAAAACCTTAGTAGAGCAAATAATTTTTGAGGTTCAGCAAGGAGCCAGGTATTTATCAAGCCACGTAAAAGGACTCTAGAACCTTCTTTGCAGGTGATTAGGAAGTTGCCTCTTCAGTGAGTTTGACAGGAAGAGAAGAGTCTCCAGCGAAGACAGTTTTAGGTGAAGGAAGTGAAGAAGAGCCTTTGGCAATCAGGTAGGAATCTTTTGCTGCCTTCTCGGGATGCCCAGCACTGCACCATTCCTAGTATAGGCAATGTGTTTCACATCCATTTTCAAGAGCAGGCTCTACCTAGCTTCTCCCCAAAGTGTGCCTCACCCCCTCTGGGTGGTTCTTTCAGGGGAGCAAGGGCTCAAAAGCCTAAAACAATTCAGAAATCATTTTAGTTCTTTTCCTTTGAGAACTCAAACAAATACTTCAAGTAGGAGCAAACACAATGCTCTCATATGTTTATTTCCAACAAAGCATAATTTTGTCCTTCCCTGACTTTGGGGTTCATTTAGTTCAATATAAAATAAACTTTAAAAACAAAGATTTATTTCTTTAGTTTAACTCGCTCATAAAAACAAAAAACAAACAGTGCTGCATTTTGAAATGGGGAGAAATATCCAATTTGTTCTTCTAAATGTAATAAAATTTCCCAGAGAGCTAAAGTCCTTAGGTCTGCAGTTTGGTCTTTCTGGCCCTGGGTTAATCCAGGAATAACCAGCTGCTCTTTCATCTCAGTCCTAGGTTCAAGGCCCTCTCAGTCCTGCCCTCCCTTTTGCCCTCTGGTGGCGACACAGTCTACTGTGCGTTATTCTACAACCACTTCGCTGGGGAAAAAAAAAAGAGAGAGATCAGATTTCTCCCACTTGATTTTCTGACATGACTTCCAAGAACACTTAGGGAAATGAGAGACACACTTGAAGATTTGTGTGCTGTGGTTGTACATGTAAGAAGACTTCATTGAGCTGATTTTTCTCTCAATGTCTAGTTAAAAGTATATAGGTACTAGGAGGGAAAGAGGGATAGTCATTCCAAAATAAAGGGCCCACGATTATCTGGGGCTGGGAACAGAGGGGCAAGAAGTAAAGGTTCAGAGGCTATCACCGGGGTACAGGAAAAGCTTTTATGTACATCAACATCATTAATGTCAACTCTATTGTGAGCATCAGGCCCAGACTATAATAGCTGAACTTAAAATCATGTTTATTAAGGAGACAGATTGGGAGGTGGGCATGGGGGGTGGTAACTGGGTGTGATGAGTGTGATGGATGCTGAGATGTGGTCACTAGTAGGAAACTGGACATTAGAACAATGAATGCCCCAAATTCTACTGTCTACAACTTCTAGATTCGTGGTGCTTAAATAAAATAAAATAAAAGAAAATAAAATAAATAATAAAGGACTCTTGCCAAACACATGCCTTGCATATGGGAGATGTGAGTTCTAGAATTCTTTCTTTTTTTTGGTTTTTGGGTCACACCCGGCAGCACTCTCAGGGGTCACTCCTGGCTCTACACTCAGAAATTGCCCCTGGCAGGTACAGGAACCATATGGATGCCAGGAGTCGAGCCACTGTCCTTCTGCATGAAAGGCAAACACCCTACCTCCATGCATCTCTTCGCCCCGAGTTCTGGAATTCTACCTGGTACCATAAGTTCTGCATGGAGCAACTCTGAACACAGAGCCAGGACTAGTTCCTAAGAACTATAAGGTAAGGCGCCTACAGTAAAAAGAAAATGTAGAATGCTCTCAGTACTAGAGAACCTCCACTGTCTTTCTGTGCAATTATCCAAACTCCCTTGGCATGGTGCTCATTTGTGTCCAGTGTTTTATTACCGAGGATGGTTCTAGGCTCTCAGTCGGCCTTTCTCAGTCTACTGGACTGCTCTTGGGAAAGAGCAGGGATTCTCCGCAGGACTGATGCAGGGAAAACACTGCATCAGGAGACAGATGTGATCTGGTAAGATTCACCTTCCCAGGAAACTCTCACCAGGTCAACCTGTCCCCACAGCAGTCAAATAAGAGCCTGCAC
The DNA here is from genome assembly GCA_004027635.1 of Crocidura indochinensis. Classification (NCBI taxonomy): domain Eukaryota; kingdom Metazoa; phylum Chordata; class Mammalia; order Eulipotyphla; family Soricidae; genus Crocidura; species Crocidura indochinensis. The sequence continues at coordinate 925 of PVKC010051937.1, read as the reverse complement.
AGGCTTGTTTCTGACCATTCAATCCACCATCTTCAGCAAGAAAATAGGGACCAGATCTGTCTGACTTACGAGAAAGCCACAGCTGACTCTGCTTTCTGTACTTGCCTGGGGAGCAAGCACTGTCCTCACATAAGAGTGCAGTGCTAAAAGGGTATACAGGAAAGCCAGGCCCATGTCTTTTTCTGTAGTCCTGATGGGATGGTCAGTTCCAGGCACAGATGAATACACTTTCTTGCAACTTCTGGAAAACTGGACATCCTGGATCATCCCTGCTTTGGGAAGGATGGGAGGTAGCTCAACTCTTTTCTCATCAAGCACCAGGTGGATTATGTTAATCCACCACCTTCATATTCAAAACCACCCTCATCTCCTCTTCCCAAGGCCTGACCTCTTCATGGCAGGTTTTCAGGATAGAATACATGGGTCAATTTGGCTTTCTCATTGAAGTTGGGTTCAATGAAATAAATATTTAGCATACTGAACAATGTGCTGGTTCCTTTGTTCTTTCCCTACACAATGAGCACCTGGATTCAAGCCAATCTTCTCCCACTACCTGATGACCCCATTTTGGGGCAGCAGTCAGACAAGACTCTTGTCCTGCCCTGTTTCAGGCCAGTTGGCCCCATCCATTTGATCCTCATCAAGAGAGAAAGCTAAAGCCATATACTCTTCAAAAGTGGACACTATACATCCTCTCTTCAGTCTGAGCTGATATTACATGTTGTGAGATCTGGAAGGTTCTTGGCCCCATGGGAGAATAAATATGGAAGAGTTATCCCCCATCATCTGTGTGACCCAAAGATCCTTTTTCAGAAACAAATCACTCAGCAACATCCAGAGACTCTACCTTCTCTAAGTGTGCAACTGAAGTATTCTTCAATTGTGCCCAGCACTGTTACCAACCCCACAGGGTAGCGATGACATT
>PVKC010051936.1:0-10346 GCA_004027635.1 Crocidura indochinensis | reverse complement strand
TGGCAGGCACAGGGGACCATATGGGGCACCAGGATTCGAACCGATGACCTTTTGCATGAAAGGCAAACGCCTTACCTCCATGCTATCTCCCGGGCCCCACTTTTTTCTTTACTTACACTTGAAATAAAACAAAATTCCTAACCAAAATAGCCCTGTCTTTTATAACCTATCACAAGGTTATTTACAGTGGTGGGTAAAGAGACCATGAAGGTGCTATGCCACTTTCTCAAAGGTCCTTATCCAGAAATAGCAAATATAATTTCCTTCCTCTATTGCATGGTGACAGTTATCTTTTGCCTTGATAACAAACCCATTTTTCCTTGATAGCATTAATTTATCAGAATCAGAACCACTCTTCAAAGCCATTCATGATAATCCACCATAATCAGAGATATGCAAGTAAAGTTTACAATAGGTCTCCAGGCCTTAAAGTTTGGATTTGCAGCATTTGTCAATTTCTTTAAATATCACTCTTGGCCAATTTAAAGCTACTGAATATAGCAATGAGAAAAAAATGCTCTGTGGTATGTGGAACAGCAGTCCACTAGATGTCCATCTCCTACTCTGGAACCTGTGATTAAGTTTCCTTAAATGGCAAAAGGGCCTTTGCAGATCTGCTTAAATTAAGGGCTTTAGAAATAGGGGATATTATCCAGGTAGGCCCAATAAAATAACATGGATCCTTATAAGGGAGACAGGAAAGCAATAGTATCAGTCAGAAAAGAGATGTGACAAGGATAGCAGAAGTCTTAGTGATACCACAAAGGAATGTGGACAGCTTCTAGAATCCATAAAGAGCAAGATTTTTTTTTCAAGAGTCTCTAGGAGGAACACTGTTATGCTAATACCTTGACTTTGACCATAGAAAGCCCATTTACATTTCTGATCTCCAGAAATGCAAGCTAATAAATTTATATTATTTTGAGCCACTGAGATTCTAAGATTTTGTGATAGCAGCAATAGAAAACTAATATACACCCACAGCTGACTCAGACAAGTCTCTATAAGTTGGACGTTGCACCCTTCTGAACTACTGAATTAGCCTTTTTTTCTTCCATCTATTCAACTATTAGGACAAATAGGCAAATGGTAGTCTTAGAATTCAGTGCTACCATTTTAATGTCTTCAATACTCCTTTGGTTGTTGGAATTTGTGAAGTCTGGGATGTGTACTGGGGCTCTCTCCAGAGACTCTTGAACACTATTACTCACGTCCCTTATTTTTTATTTATTTATTGATTAATTGCTTTGGGGCCACACCTGGTGATAATCAGGGATTACCCCTGCCTCTGTGCTCAGAAATTGCTCCTGGCAAACTCAGGGGACCATATGGGATGCCAGGAATCAAACCGGGTTCGTCCTAGGTCAGCCACATGTAAGGCAAATGCCTTACTGCTGTGCTATTGCTCCAGCCCCTCATTTCCCTTCTTATCCTCTCTTCCCTTCCTCAGAATTTCCTAATAAAAACCCATTTTTACTTCAAAATGTTGCGAAGAGTCATACTCAGAACCATAGGAATATCAAATATATCTTCAATTATGTGAAACTGAATTGACCACTCTCACCCTCATATTCTAGATTCTATTATGTCTAGGAGTGAAATATATGCACACATTTCTTAAATTTGTGCTCATGTGACCACCTCTTTTGCATCAGTCATTGCTATGGTTACTCAGAGCAGGTGGAAACTGATAGGTCAAAGTTTTTTTCCTCCAAGTTTATCTTTCTTCTGCCCCAGGGTTTTCCTCAGAAATTCACCTCCTGGGATGCCTGGAAGAATGTACCTTCTGTACAGTCATTTTACATGGTATATCAAACAGAAAGTTTAATGTTTGTTTTGAGACCACACATGATAGTGAGTTCTCAGGAGCTAGTCTGTACTCGGGGCTTGCTCCTGGCAGTACTCAGGGAACATTGCAGTGTTGGGAATTGAACCTGGGTCTCCCTCATGCAAAGCAGACACTCAACTCTGAACCATTTCTTCAGTATGAATGTGCCAACTTTCTTTGTGTGTGTCTTTTTTTTTTTTTGGTGGGGGGTCACACCCAGCAGTGCTCACTCAGAGGGTACTCCTAGCAGGCTCGGGGGACCATATGGGATGCTGGGAATTGAACCACCATCTGTTCTGAGTCGACAGTGGCAAGGCAAACGCCCTACCACTGTGCTATCTCTCCAGCCCCCAAGTGTCAATTTTTTTTTTTTTTTTTGGTTTTTGGTTTTTGGGTGACACCCCACAGCTCTCAGGGGTTACTCTGGCTCAGAAATCACTTCTGGCAGGCTCAGGGGACTATGGGATGCCAGGATCGAAGCACTGTCCTTCTGCATGCAAGGCAAATACCCTACTTCCATGCTATCTCTCCAGCCCCCTCAAAGTGCCAACTTTTGAGAGTGCACAAAAGTTAACCAGTAATGGGAAACCCTTGAACAATAAAGGTCAGAAGTGGTGAATACTCTCTTCCTTCCCTTGATTGGACAATTAAGATGCACTGTTGTGTAAATTTTGCTTGTTGCCCCACCTGGATCTTCCAGGTGGGGGCAATTAAGAAAGAATAAAAAGCTTGAGGGGGAAAGGGGGAGGTGAGAGGGGCTGTTTTTTTTAGGTATGATTGCTTAATAGGAATGAATACGATCAATCCCCATTGTGGTTGTTTGTATGATGTATTTCCGGACCCGAGAAAGATTCTTAATCATGTTAATGTTGCTCTATGATTGTGTATTGATATATATTCATTTGGCAACTTTTGACTTTTTGGTGTAACATCAGTGTTTTATTGCTATCAACATAGATTTTTGAGATGGAGGTATAATCATAGTTTTGATGTAACCATACTTTTGGGTAGACTTTTTTCACAGTACTCATTATTGATGACTGATTATAATATATTTATTGTTACATATTTGCATTATGGAATTTTATGGTCATGTTGTGCATGAAATTCTTGATTAACTAGATTTACTCAACTTTGACTTAAAAATTTTTTGTTACTGTAATTTTTTGTTATTGTGAAATATTCATCTAAATAGTCTATTTTCAAAGTTTTTTCTTTTTTTTTTAATTCAGTTAAATTTTTTTTCTTTGGCTTTATTTCTCACAATTCTCCTTTTCTTCCTAGTTCTTAACGTTTTATTTGTAGGAATCCCATCACAATTGCAAGCCTCCTGATATCGAACTGAGGAATGCAGTATTAACTGTGGTAGTGCTGTGTCCTGTATCAAGTTGCAACACGTCTTTCCTGATTTATCAAATGTCTTTGATTGGACTTTTAGGAGTTCTATACACCTTATTTTTTGAGAGTAAGTTTGAACTTGGCAAAAAATTTTTTTCTTATATATGTGTATTTTTTATCATTAAAATCTTTAAAAGTATATTTAATTTGTGATTAGTGTAATTAAATGTTTTTAATTCATTGAAATTAATGTTTTTAATCTTATAGTATTAATATTTCATTAAAGTTTTGTATTTGTAATTATGTAGTGTTGTATTGTATATTATTATTGTATTGTATATTATTATTGTTCGTTTATAAAAAGGGGGAATTGCTGTGTAAATTTTGCTTGTTGCCCCATCTGGATCTTCCAGGTGGGGGCAATTAAGAAAGAATAAAAAACTTGATGGGGAGGCGAGAGGGGCTTTTTTCCCAGAACTCTGGGGGTAGATTGAAAGGCCGATAGAGCTGGAAAAAAATCTCTTCTTTCCAAACCTTTGGTCCTCTAAATTCTCTGACTGGACTGAATTATTTGTGGGATATTTGTTGCTGGGGTCTCCTCTAAGAGGAGAACAGAGGAAAGAGGTTTAATATTTCCCATTGGAAGTTATTTTTAAACTCTGAGTCCACCAGCAAGGGGTTCGACCTCCCCACACAATGCACTTTCTACACTATCTTGGAGTATCTTTAGAATTAAGTCCCATATACCCAAAGTGGTGACCCTCTCTGTACCATTCATTCACCCTGGAATTGACTTTCCTAGATTACCTCTTTCATTCTTCCTAGTCTAAACTCCTGTTTTCTGAGATCACTTCCCAAAATAAATGACATATTTATAAGGCTTTACTTTGGAGGTAAGTAAAGCTAAAAGGTTTGGTGGTAGAAGTAATCCAAGAAAACAAGGGAGACATGGAGTCCAAAGATCACACTGCATGGTACCTAGAGCACTGCCAGGAATGACCCTGAGAATGGAGCTTAGAAAAGCACCTAGGTGTCATTCTTTAAAAAAAACCCAAAACCCAGGGCCGGAGAGATAGCACAGCGGTAGGGCATTTGCCTTGCAAGCAACTGATTCAAACAGATGGTGGTTAGAATCCCGGCATTCCATATGGTCTCCTGTACCTGCAGGAGCCACCTCTGAGCACTGCTGAGTGTGACCCCAAAACAAAATAAGACAAAACAACAACAAAAGAAAACAACCAAAACCCTTAGAATAAAAAGAAAACTGCAGGATTTTGAATGAGATTTCAAAACTAAATTAGCTTCAGGATTTCACTCCTGGTGGTAAGTTGAGTAGAGATAACCCTTGAAATGCAGTAGTTTCATATTAAAATTGTTACCAGTGGGGGACAAAATAAGACAAAAATAAAATTGTTACCAATGGAATATTGGTTTTTTTTGGGGGGGGGGAAGGGCACATCCTGCAGTACTCAAGGATTACTCCTGATTCTGTGCTCAGGAATTATTCCTGATGAGTTTAGAGGACCAAATGGGATGCCAAGGGTCAAATCCAGGTTGGCTATATGTAAGGCAAATGCCCTATTCTCTTTACTACTGCTCTGATCTACCGATGGACTATTGTGAAGGGGTTATAAGAAAAAGAAAGCATTGTCTTAAGAGTAATGGCAGTATTAGAACTACCTGGGGCTATGGTATTATGGCAATTGTAGTGTAAGCTGATCTTTATTAGTAATTTTTGAAAATTTTAGGATCAAGGCTGGAGGAATAGAGTGGTGGGTTGGGGGGCTTGCTTTGCAGGCAGCCAGCTCAGGTTTGATCCCCTGCACCATATATGATCCCCTGAATTTAACAAGAGTGATCGCTGAGCTTGGTCAGTAATAATCACTGAGCACCGCTGAGTGTGGTGCTCAGTGATTATACAAACAAATATGGATCACAGTATCTATCAAGACAAAAATCAACCATGAATTGTGACACACTGAACTTAATTTAATGAGAAACTAGTTGGGGCCGGAGAGATAGCACGCCGTTAGGGTGTTTGCTTTGTACGCAGCCTATTCAGAATGGACAGTGGTTCGAATTCCAGCATCCCATATGGCCCTCCATGCCTGCCAGGAACAATATCTTTTTTTTTTTTTTTTGGTTTTTGGGCCACACCCAGTGACGCACAGGGGTTACTCCTGGCTATGGGCTCAGAAGTCGCTCCTGGCTTGGGTGACCATATGGGAATCCAGGGGATCGAACCGCTGTCCGTCCTAGGCTAGCGCAGGCAAGGCAGGAAGGAACCTTACCTCCAGCGCCACCGCCCAGCCCAAGGAGCGATTTCTGAGCTCAGAGCCAGGAGTAACCCCTGAGCGCCACTGGGTGTGACCCCCCCAAAAAAGAGAAACAAGTTTTTTGTGTATTATTTTCATTATTATAGTTTAGGCAAATGTTGACAGTATTGACATTTATCACTGAGATGTACACAGTTGCTACACATCACTTATTAGATTGTCCAAGACCCTCCACCAATGGCAATATCATTTCCAGTCCACCTTGTCATTCCCCTGCACTAAATGTATCTTTTTTTTTGGGGGGGGGTCACACCCGGCAGCGCTCAGGGGTTACTCCTGGCTCCATGCTCAGAAATTGCTCCTGGCAGGCACGGGGGACCATATGGGGCACGGGGATTCGAACCGATGACCTTTTGCATGAAAGGCAAACGCCTTACCTCCATGCTATCTCCCGGGCCCCACTAAATTTATCTTTCTCCTTTTTTTGGGGGGGGGGCACACCCGGTGACGCTCAGGGGTTATTCCTGGTTGTGTACTCAGAAATCGCTCCTTGCTTGGGGGACCATATGGGACACCAGGGATCGAACTCAGGTTCGTCCTGGGTCAGTCGCATGCAAGGCAAACACCCTACCGCTGCACTATCACTCAGGCCCCAAATTTATATTTTTTTTCTTTTCTTTTTTTTTTTTTTTTGGATTTTGGGCCACACCCAGTGATGCTCAGGGATTACTCCTGGCTATGGGCTCAGAAGTCGCTCCTGGCTTGGGGGACCATATGGGAAACCGGGGGATTAAAATGCAGTCCGTCCTAGACTAGCGCAGTCAAGGCAGGCACCTTACCTCCAGCGCCACTGTTCGGCCCCCCAATTTATCTTTCTCTTTCCCTACCTTCTGTGCAAAACCTATGGTTGTTTCTGGAAATTTAATCTCAATTTTTGCTTTGTTTTTCTGGGAGGAGCACACCCAGCAGTGCTCAGGGTTTATTTCTGGTTCTGCATTCAGGCTTGGGGGACCATCTGGAATGCTGTGGATTGAACTCAGTTTGGCTGCATAGAAGGCAAATGCCCTGCCTGCTGCCCCCAAGTCCTTTTGCTCTTTGCTAAAGTTCTTTATTTCCTTGCTCTTTCTCTTGTTTATTGTCTTTAGTTACAGTCTTACGATCATTTCATTCTTTTTAATGGAACAGTCATCTTTCTATTTTGTTTAAGGTTTCTGAACTTCAGATATTCAGGACATTGGACAGTATGTCATGAAAGTGCCACAAGATGGCAGTCTTGCTAATTTTAGCTGTACTGAATTCAATAATTCACGCTTCCAACTGGAGTAGGAAGGTCAGATGTTAAGCTTATTTAACCTTATTGCTGAGAGCCAGCTGAATACTGTGTATTTTAATACACAATTTTGGAAAATACTTTTGAACATTAAGTATAACTTTGCAGACAAGACACTGAGGTTTAACATGGTTAATTGTTGAAGATGATTAATTTACCGAAAGTCAGGACCTAGATCTCACACCAGAGACCTCACTCCAAAGAAAATTTTCTTTCTTGTTTTTTTTTTTTTTTTTTGCCACACCCGGTGGTGCTCAGGGGTTACTCCTGGCTGTCTGATCAGCAATAGCTCCTGGCAGGCACAAGGGACCATATGAGACACCGGGATTTGAATCAACCACCTTTGGTCCTGGATCGGCTGCTTGCAAGGCAAACGCCGTTGTACTAACTCTCCGGGCCCGAAAATTTTCTTTCTAATATATAAATAAATTTCAAGCTATAATAGTATTAAGGTTTTGTTTTTTGGGCAGCCAGAGAGATAGCATGGAGGTAAGGTGTTTGCCTTTTATGCAGAAGATCATTGATTCAAATCCCGGCATCCCATATTGTCCCTTGTGTCTGCGAAGAGTGGTTTCTGAGCATAGAGCCAGGAGTAACCCCTGAATGCTGCTGGTTGTGACCCATAAAAAAAAAAAAAGGTTTTGTTTTTTGTTTTTAACTTCAAATACTAAAAATCCAACTTGAGCCAATTTAACAACAGTACAATAGGACATTTGGAAATGTTTCCTCATAGGAACATAAACAGAAACTTCGGTTTAAAAAGAGTCAGAGGAGGGGCTGGAGAGATAGCATGGAGGTAAGGTGTTTGCCTTACATGCAGAGGGACTGTGGTTCGAATCCCGGCAATCCATATGGTCCCCCGAGCCTGCCAGGAGCAATTTCTGAGCGTAGAGCCAAGAGTAATCCCTGAGCCGGGTATGAACCAGAAACCAAAAGAAAAAGAAAAAAATAAAGTTTGGGGAGCCCGGGAGATAGCATGGAGGTAGGGCGTTTGCCTTTCATGCAAAAGGTCATCGGTTCAAATCCCGGTGCCCCATATGGTCCCCCGTGCCTGCCAGGAGCAATTTCTGAGCATGGAGCCAGGAGTAACCCCTGAGCACTGCCGGGTGTGACCCAAAAACCAAAAAAAACAAAAACAACAACAACAAAAAAAAACAAAAATAAAGTTTGGGGCCATAGCAGTGGCGCAGCAGTAGAGTGTTTGTTTTGCACATGGCTTATATAGGACGGACCATGGTTCGATCCCCTGATGTCCCATATTGTCCCCAGAGCCTGCCAGGCGCAATTTCTGAGGGCAGAGCTAGTAATAACCCCTGAGCACCGCCAGATGTGGCCCAAAACCAAAACCAAAAAAAAAAACCATATGAGAATCAAAGAGATTGCTCAAAGGGCTGGAGTACCTGCTTTGCATGCTGAAGTCCTGATTTTTTAGTTTTTTTTTTTTTTTTTTTTTTTTTTTTTTTTTTTTTTTTTTTTTTTTTTTTTTGGTTTTTGGGTCACACCCGGCAGTGCTCAGGGGTTACTCCTGGCTCCATGCTCAGAAATTGCTCCTGGCAGACACGGGGGACCATATGGGGCACCGGGATTCGAACAGATGACCTTTTGCATGAAAGGCAAACGCCTTACCTCCATGCTATCGCCCGGGCCCCTGATTTTTTAGTTTTTGTTTTTGTTTTTTTTTTGGAGTCCTGGTTTTAATCCCTGATGTTGCATGGTCTTTCAAGCACTGCTGGAAATGATACAAAGTGCCAAGTCAAAAAAATCACTGAACACCCCAGGGAGTCAGTAAGCCCAAACCAAAACAAAAATAGTACTTTAATTAATTAATTAATTAATTAATTAAAAATCCCAAACTGGGAAGTTACTAAGATTTTGGAGGGGGCCAGAGAGAACACAGTGAGTAAGGCACTTGCCTAGGCACAATCGACTCAGGTTCAATCTCTAATCCCCATATGATCCCCTGAGTACCACCAGGAGTAATACTGAAGGGCAGGGAGTGATCCCCAAACCAAAAAGACTTGGAAGGTGAGAGCAGATAAATGGGGGAGAAGTAAGAGAAAGATAGGGATAGCTATAAATTTAGCCCCTCCCCAGTTTAACTAGAATAGCCTTGTTTTTACCATGTTTTAATATTGGGCCCCACAGAAAGTTGTAATGAGGAAAAGGCCAGATATATTAGGCAATGTTTTTAAGTTAGTAATGTTACACTGCTGCACAGTTAGGGGCATTGCTTCTTTAGTGCTAATTTTTCACTCTAATATCTTTCACTCTAATAAGTAAAATGAAGGCCCAGAGAGTTCAGTTGATAAAGCACCTGACTTAAAGGTATAAGATCTCAAGTTTGGGGGCCGGAGAGATAGCATGGAGGTAGGGCATTTGCCTTGGACACAGACGGATGGTAGTTTGAATCCCGGCATCCCATATGGTCCCCCCGAGTCTGCCAGGAGAGATTTCTGAGAGGAGAGCCAGGAGTAACCCCTGAGTGCTGCTGGGTGTGACCCCCCTCCCAAAAAAAAAAAAAAAAAAAGATCTCAAGTTTGATCCTTGTCACCACACCACATGCTTAATGTGATCCTTGCAGCATTGCTGCTGGAAACCCAAGCACCAGAGCAAACTGCACTGTCTGGTGCACTGCAGCCAAGTCTGTGAGCTCTGCAACCAAGCATTTGAGTGATTCCTGACCATCGCTGCAACCTAAGAGTGCATGAGCACCCCAACCAAAAGTGCTCAAGCACCATGACCAATCATTCTAACCAATCACCACCATCATTCTAACAGCCAAAGGAAGGGAGAGGGGAAGTAAAACTGGATGACTGTTAAGGCCCAGAAATCGAAGACGAGACCACACAAATTGGAGTAAAGTTTAAACTTTATTCTGCCTGGAAACAGCTCTAACTGACCGGTCAGGGTTGTCTCCCAGGAGGAGTGAAAGAAGAACCCCGCCCAAGGTCCCGAAGGGGATTATATAGGATAGAGATGTAGGGAGGTTCCAGCTTTCGATGATCCTTAAAACAATTGGCTCTTGTCTAGGGTTATCTCCCTACTATTCCCTTGTCCTTCCTGGATAGGCTACCTGCTCAGAACCTAAAGAAGAAGCCTGCTATGTGGCTTTTACAAAATGGCGTTCCTCCTTGTTCACAAGTTAGGTCCCAACATTCCCTCCTCTTCTTGTGGACCTGAGTCAGATCTTTGACTCTCCTTGGGATTCCTCACTGTCCGTCTTATGGACTCATACTGGGATCTTAGCACGAGCATTTTAAGCGCACTTATGCATGCCTGAATAAAGAGTGTGAGGAAATTAATTATGCAAGGACCCACTAAGAGGGTCATTAAAAAAATGAACAGTGGCCCAGCCAGGGCTGTTATTAGAGAGGTTTTCCAGGGTGATTGATCAAACCACTGTTCATACCAGGAAGAGGATGCAGGGGCAGGCTGGAAAGATAGTAGAGGAAAGGGGACATAGCCTTGCACACAGCCAACCTTACTTCTATCCCCAGGATTGCATAATGTCCCTCAACCATCAACAGGAGTGAACTGAGTAACTCCAGTACCTGGAGTAAGTCAAGGTGTGGAC
>PVKC010051935.1:0-10344 GCA_004027635.1 Crocidura indochinensis | reverse complement strand
GAGAGAGAGAGAGAGAGAGAGAGAGAGAGAGAGAGAGAGAGAGAGAGAGAGAGAGAGGAGAGAGAGACAAAAGTACACATTCAGTGGACTTTTACATATCTAAGGAAGAGGTTTAAGAAAGGATGGCATTGGAAGAACACCTTTGTTTAGGGTTGATACTAGGTATCATCTGATACTCTTGGAGCCAGCTGCTGGGGCTGCACACAGGGTGCGCATTGACAGAGGCTAGGAGCAGAGTCCTGACTCCTGGAGCAACCACCCGGCACACAGAAGAGCCAATTCTTTTTTTTTGGCTTTTGGGCCACACCCGGTGATGCTCAGGGGTTACGCTATGAACTCAGAATTTGCGCCTAGCTTGGGGGACCATAAGGGACGCTGGGGGATGGAACCTAGGTCCGTCCTAGGCTAGCGCAGGCAAAGTAGGCACCTTACCTTTAGCGCCACCATGCCAGCCCCAGAAGAGCCAAATTAAAAGTGTAAAGAGCCACATGTGGCTCGCGAGCCGCAGGTTGCCGACCACCGGGCTAGAGCAATAGCACAGTGGAGAAGGTGTTTGCCTTACATGTGGCTGACCCAAGTGTAATCCCCAGCATCCCATATGGTCTCCAGAGCCTTCCAAGAGTGATTTCTAAGAGCAGAGCCAGGAGCAACACCCTAAGCACTGCCGGGTATGCCCTGAAACCCATAAAAGAAAAGAAAAAGAAAAAATCTAAAAAGAGGCCAAAATAGGGCATTTGCTTTGCATTAAGCTGAGCTGGGTTCAATCATTGTCCCCATGTAAGGTTTCCTGAGTCCCACCAAGCACTGTTCTATCACTGTCCCCATATAAGGTCTCCTGAGTCCCACTAGGACTAAGCACAGAATCAGAAGTAACCCCTTTAGGGGGCCAGGCGGTGGCACTGGAGGTAAGGTGCCTGCATTAATCTAGGACAGACCGTGGTTCGATCCCCCGGTTCCCCATATGGTCCCCCGTGCCTGCCAGGAGCGACTTCTGAGCGAATAGCCAGGAGTAACCCCTGAGCGTCACCGGGTGTGGCCCAAAAAAAAAAAAAAAGTAACCCCTGAACTCTGCTGGGTGTAGCCCCCAAACAAAGCAGAACCTAAATCAATAGCCAAAAACCATAAAACCAATGAGCAGAGTGCTGTGTATTTTTGTGGTATGACTTACATATCATAAACCCACCAATTTTAAGTGCTCAGTCTAGTTTTTTGTTTGTTTGTTTGTTTGTTTGGTCACACCCAGCAGTGCTCAGGTGTTATTCCTGGCTCTGCACTCGCTCCTGGCAGGCTCTGAGGATCATATAGGATGTCAAGATTTGAACCACCACTGGTCCTGGGTGGGCCGCTTACAAGGCAAACACCCTGCCACTGTGCTATCTCTCCGGCCCCCAGTCTAGTTTTTTTAAATTTTGGAAATGTACATAGCCTAATCCATTTTAAAACTCTAACATAAATGTTCTTTTTTGAGTTTTTTTATTGATATAGCAATGATGTAAAATTAATTTACTAAACCCAATAGAATCCAGTCTAGTTTTTTTTAATTTTGGAAATATACATAGCTTAATCCATTTGAAAACTCTGACATAAATGTTCTTTTTTGAGTTTTTTATTGATATACTAATGATGTAAAATTAATTTACTAAACCCAATAGAAAATTTTATGTGTGAACTTCTTTTCAATTACTTTTTGCTCTTTATTTTGTATGCTTTTTCCCCTTTACTGTTTTGGTTAGAAATTCCAATATAATATTAAATAAAGTGACAAGATTATGGACTTCTGAACTCTGCCAGCAAACCATCAACAATAGACCAGTAAGGGTTGGGAGCAATAGTATAGTGGGTAGGGCCTTGCATGTAGCCAACCTGAGTTAGATCACCAGCATCCCATATGGTCCCATGAGCCTTGATAGGAGTGATCCCTGAACATAGAGTCAGGAGTAAGCCCTGAACACAGCCAGTTGGCCCCAAAACACAACAAAAAGAAATGGCCCCCAAATAAAATAGAATTCATCTCATAAAATATCTACTATCTGGTTTCTATTTTTTTGTTTGTTTGTTTGTTATTTTATCAAACTGGGATTAGCCAGCCAAGTAAAAGTCAAGCAACCTACTCACTCTAATGTTGCTCCGGGTTCTACTTTATATTTTGTTCTTTTTTGAAATTCTGATTATGTAGATGTAGTACTCTAGACAAAGTTGTCTAAAATAGAGGTACATGATATCTGCTTATTAGGTGGCTTTTCACCACTCATCTACAGACAGTTTTTTAGAAGTTATCTTACAACAGAGTGCACTATTTTTTTCTCCATCAGAATGGGGGTCCTTTTCCCACTTTTTCACTCCACAATGAAGTGCTGTTTACCGAGGAGCATTAGAACCTCTGGCCCTTGAAGCAGAAAAGATATTGTATCTTTAGGGGAGTTTTTCTTTTTTCTTTTCTTCAGAATTTGATCTCAATCTTTGCCCTTGACAACCTGTTCAGGGATTGTTTGTTTCTTGGCAATCTGTACAGGGATTGTTTCAGGACTGAGGATCAGATCTTTGTTTTCCATTCCCAAAGGGCTGGGCTGCAACTGTGCATTACTCCTAAATTATCTGTACGCTAGAAGGACTACTTGGCTAAGGTAAACTCCCATAGGTGACAGAGGAGTGCATAAATGTGGCCTTGATTTCATGTCACACATAAAGATGCAGCTAAGCTATGACTTAAAGCCTGTACCCATACTACATCCATTCAGCCATGCATCTAGCCATCATCCATTTACCCACCCATCCATCAATCAATCCATCCAGCATACATCCACCCACCCATCTATCCATCTCTTCATCCACACATCTATGCATCCATCCAACAATTCATCCATCATCTATCCATCTAAACATCCATCCATCTATCCATCCGTCCATCCATCCATCCATCTATCCATTATCTCTTTGTTCATCCATCTGTCCTTTCCTCCATCCACCCATGTGCCTGAGCACCAAATGTGTGTATGGCAGTACTGAGAATGCTGCCGGGAACAAGACAAGAGCTTGGTAGAGCAGAACCGCCCTTACCCAGCAGCTGGGCTTTGAGAGCTTCTTCTGGGAATGAGGTTTGGGGATGTTGCTGTAATAGGATCTGGAGGCAGAGCAGAACCTTTTTTTCCTGCAAGGGACCCTGTGAAACCACACACCACTTCTTTCTTTCCTAGGAAAGGAGATAGGCAGGAGATCATCCACTTGTTTGTCATTAGATAGGGGAGAACTCACTGGGGTCAACTGTCTTCTCTTTACCCAGTTCCTGGGCTCACCTGGAAGCTTTGCCAGCGAGGGATGACCTAGTCCAGGGAGCACAGGGTTAAGAGAAAAGCAGCTTCCGATCAATACAGCTGCACTAGCTTCATAAATAATGCAGCCACAAATTCCGTTTTTAGTTTCTTTATCTGCTTCTCAGTTGTGTTACTGCTACAAAGCTTGGCTCTTGGAGAAGTCCAAGAACCTTCTAGCACTTTGTCTTCCAAGGGCAAAGGTCCAACCAGTCCCAGTCGGGTTTTGGGTATCCGTGAAGGGTTACTTTTCAAAGGGCTCCCTTTGAGGGTTTCCACCCCAGGCATCCCATATGGTCCCCTGAGCTCCACCAGGAGTGATTCCTCAGTACAGAGCCAGGAGTAACTTCTGAATATTGCTGGGTGTGGTCTCCCCAAATGAAAGGTGCTCTCTGAGTTGGTATAAGACAAAGTACAAGCAAAAGGATACTCCTTATTAGTGATCCTTATAAGATAGAGGAACAGGGGCCTGGGAGATAGCATGGAGGTAAGGCGTTTACCTTTCATGCAAAAGGTCATCGGTTCAAATCCCAGTGCCCCATATGGTCCCTCGTGCCTGCCAGGAGCAGGAGCAATTTCTGAGCATGCAGCCAGGAGTAACCCCTGAGCACTGACGAGTGTGACCCAAAAAAAAAAAAAGATAGGGGAACTGATTTCATTTTCCTACTAAAAAGGTGAAGGGCCTATACAAAGAAAACTACAGAACACTGCTTCAAGAAATAAAAGAAGATACAAAGAAATGGCGACACATACCCTGTTCATAGATTGGGAGGAATAATATCATTAAAATGGCAATATTTCCCAAAGCATTGTACAGATTTAATTGAATCTCTCTAAAGAAACCCATGGCATTCTTCAAAAATGTGGATCAAACATTCCTGAAACTCATTTGGAACAATAAATGCTGAATAGCTAAAGCAACTTTTAAGGGAAAAAATAAAGATGGAAGACATCACATTCCACAACTTTAAATTGTATTATAAAGCAATAATAATTAAAACAGCATGGGGCTGGAGAGATAGCATGGAGGTAAGACGTTTGCCTTGCATGCAGAAGGACGGTGGTTCAAATCCCAGCATTCCATATGGTCCCTGAGCCTGCCAGGAGATATTTCGGACTGTAGAGCCAGGAGTAACCCCTGAGCACTGCCGGGTGTGACTCCTCCCCCCAAAAAAAATCCCAGCATGATATTGGAATAAAGACAGATGCTCAAATCAATAGAATGGACTTGAGTATTCAGAAAATGTCCCCCCAGGCATACAATGAACTAATATTTGATAAAGGGGCAAATTAATGCAAAATGGAACAAGGAAAGCCTTTTCAATAAGTGGTGTTGGGACAACTAGTCAGCCACATGGAAGTAAAGAAACTCAGATTTCCATCTTACACCACGCACCCAAGTCAAATAAAAATGGATTAAAGGGGGCCAGGCAGTGGCGCTAGAGGTAAGGTGCCTGCCTTGCCTGCGCTAGCCTTGGACGAACTGCGGTTCGATCCCCCGGTGTCCTATATGGTCCCCCAAGCCAGGAGCGACTTTTGAGTGCATAGCCAGGAGTAACCCCTTAGCGTCACTGGGTGTGGCCCAAAAACCAAAAAAAAAAAAAAAAAAGGATTAAAGACTTGATATCAGACTTGAAACTACCAAGCAAATAACAAGGCATGGATGACTTAAGATTTATTTGAGGATTGGTTCACCCACTGCTTCATACCCTCAGTGAAACACTATTGTCAAGAAAAGGGCATTCCTTTTAAAATTATCCTCCTGCTTGATAATGCTCCAGGCCATCCCTAGTATCTTGAAGATTTAAACCCAGATGTAAAGATAATATATCTACCTAAAATCACAACTTCAATCCTTCAGCCAATGGACCAGGGAGCCATAGTCACATTTAAGGCATACTATTTATGCACAACTTTTTCCAAAGCTATAGCAGCAGCAGAAAAGGATGCAGGAACTCTCCGTAATTTCTGGAGATCTTACAACATTTTAGACTGCATAAACAATATTGAATCTGCTTGAAAGGGAATGACAGAAAAGTGTATGCAAGGCATATGGAAAAAATGCCTAAAATGTTTTGTAAACAATGTTGCAGTTTTTGAGAAAGATGAACATGTTGATGCCATAAATAAAACAACGATGGAACTTGCTAAAAAGCTTAATTTAGAAGTTGAGGTGGAAGATATTGAGGAATTAGTGCAATACAGGAAGGGAGAGCTAACTATCAAAGATTTAATAGAGTTGGAAGCACAGCAGAACCTGGCAGAGGAAGAAGAAAATGAAAGCATGAAGAAGTACCAAAAGAAGTTTACTGTGAAGGGATTAGCTGGTGTGTTCTCAAAAGTAAATGCAGCTATGTTGGAACTAGAGAGTTTGGATCTGAATGTTGAACGATTCACAAAGGTGGAAAGACAAATAAGTAAAGTTTTACAGTGCTATCGTGAAATATATGAAGAAAAAAAGAAAATGACAAGGCAGACCACTCTAAGGGGATACTTTTGGAAAGTTACACCAAGCACTACCACTGCTTCAATTTCTACTCCATCATGTCCCTTACCTGGGCCTTCAGCAGCTCCTGATAATAGCTCTGATGATGACACAGAAGAAGATTTTGAAGGATTCGTTGACTAAAATGGTAGCCTGAATTTATTTTTTTGTTTATTTTAAATATCCTTTTCCCATCTTGTACATTCTACAGTATAGTACTGTGGTTTTTGGTGCATTAATATACCTACTTTACTAACTTTATGTTCTGTACATTGCAGTACTGTGTGTAAATTACACAACCTATGCAAATTAAAACAAGTGTAAGTTTTCAGTTTGATCTTTCTCGTTATTTTACTTATTCAGAATACTGTATTGTCAAGTACTATGCATATACTGTACTACTGTATACAGTACATGCAGTTCCTCACTTAACGACCAATACGCTTAAAGACCAAGTCGTTGAAATGGAACTTGGTTGTTAAGCGAGGAGTATCTATACATGGAGACTATTATGCTGAGTGAAGTAAGTCAGGGAGAGAATTAGGCACATTTCTATGGGACTTAAGAAAAATAAAAGACAGTATGTTAATAATACCCAGAGACAAAGATGAGAGCCAGAATGACCAGCCAATGATACAAAACTTACCACCAAGAGTAGTGAGCACAGTTAGAGAAATAACTACACCAACATATATCATGATAATGATAGTGAGAGAGTGAAATAAGATGCCTGTCTCAAAGACAGGTAAGGGATGGGGGAGGAGGAAAATGGGGAACATTGGTGAGAAAGTTGCACTGGTGAAAGGGGAATACATTTGATGACTGAAACACAAGTATAAACATGTTTGTAACCATGGTGCTTAAATAAAGAAATTATTAAAAGAAAAAAAGAAGCTTCCCCAATCTCTCCATTTGTCCTGTGGGAATAAAAACAGCCACTTTCCTGGTGTTCCTTTATCATTTTTATTTGTGTGTGTTCTTGAGGGAGGGCAACTCAGCAGTACTCAGGGCTTTACACTCAGGAATCACTCCTAATGGTGCTCCAGGGACCATATGGGATGACAGAAATCAAACCCAGGTTGGCTTTATGCAAGGCAAATAAGTGCTCTACCCCTAACTATAGCTCCTGCCCTGGGGTTCTTTATATATTCTATAAGGTTGGTATTTTTTGTGAGTGCTGAGAAAGGGAGATAGGAAGAGGATGGCAGCTGGATAATTTAGAGCATCTGGGGTTCAGATGGTGCATTGGCAGTGGTGAGTTGAGAAATGGAGTAAATAAGAAAGCAATAATTTATATAAGACTGTCTACTGTATCACAAATAACAAGGAGTTAGTCTTTATCAAAGTCAAATGCTTATGTGGTTCTTTCTATTTTGCTATTAACACCTATATTTAAATTCATTATTATTTATTTGAGGGCCACACACAGGATTACTCAGGGGTTACTTTTGGTTCTACATTCAGGAATCACTCTTGATAGGCATAGGGGACCTTATGGGACGGTGGGAATTAAATCTAAATTGGTTGCCTGCATGGCAAGTGTCCTACTTGCTGTGATATCCCTCCTGCTCTGAAACATCCATTTTTTTAAATCTTCCTGAGCCCGGGTTTTTTTACACAGTGAACAGCACACCTATGTTAATTTTAAATTAAGAATTTTAGCAACACTACCGATTTATTGATTACACTATACACTAAGTGTTTGCTATAAGTTGTAGCTCTGTTTGGAGAAAAGGAAGAAATGTGCAGAGCGGAAAAAATGTGAAGGAATTCTATAAATCATTAGACAATAAAAATAACAGTGACTTTGAGGAGAGGAAGGACACAGTTTCAGTGAAGTGACAAGAACATTTTGACCAGTCTGGATAAACAGCAGTGGTGTCTGTTCAAAACAAGAAATCTAGGTTCCCCCAAACACAGTTGCCATGCCAGCATCTGGCCAGCTCCATAGATTCACAATCCTCTCTAGAGAGATGTAAGCCAAGCCATGAAAACTTATGAGTACACCAGCCACACATCTCAAAGCTGGCAATCTCGGTAGAAGAAGGTGGTCAACTCCTGCCCTACTGATGCTATGCCTGTTGCCTCCTCCATCTCCCACAATCAATTGTGGCTTAGCCAATGATCCTGCTTCACCATTCCTTTATGGCTCTCTGCAGAGATACCAATCTGACCCAAACTCTAGTTATGCCAGTATTTCGTCTGACATCACCAAGACTTTTTTGGAGTGAGTGTGGACAATCTCGTCCTCCCCCACCCCCAACACCTTCTCATATTTCCAGAAGACCTGGCAGCCCAAACCACACTCCACAAAAGTTGCAGTAATCAACAACAGTGCTTGCTATTCCTGAACCATTGCAAATCTTTTAATACTGTCATCCCAGTAGAAACAAACCAATTTAGGGGCCAGAGTAATAGTGCAGCAGTAGGGTCTTTGCCTTGCACAACAACAGACTTTAGTTCTATCCCTGGCGTCCCATATAGTCCCCCAAGCCAGGAGCAATTTCTGAGCACATAGCCAGGAGTTACTCTTGAGCATCACTGGGTGTGGCCCAAAAACAAAAACAAAAAAACGAAAAAAAAAACAATTTAAATGCTAGCATGTATTTGAAACTACCTAAGTTCTGAAATAAAACAATAGAAAGATCAACTAGCAACAAGAGCTTACTAAACTTTCTGACAGAGACTTAATGACCTCACTTAGAGATGAAGCAATTTTCACAAATTTCCTTGTTTCTGTACTTTTTTTTATTTTTTTCTTTATTTTTTCTGATCCCCTTTTACCTCTTTCTTTTCTTTCTTTTTTCTCTCTCATTTTAATAACTTCACTCCCCTAATCTGAAAGCAAGTGTACTATGTAATATGTAATATGTAACTATGTAATACATGGTCTTTTAATAAAGTAATTTGAGAGAGAGAAAGAATGAGGGAGAGGGAGAGAGAGAGGGAGAGAGAGAGAGAGGTGGGGGGAAGAAAGGGAGATCTCCATCCTGGGGAGAACAAGGGCTGTGCACTTTGCACTTTGATCCCATGAACATCATGGTTCCCCGAACAGCTCCTAGATAAACCCTCAACATGTAAGGGAATACCCCTGAGCACAATCATGTGGGTCCCAAATCCAAAAATAAAGTATAAAAATAAAAACTAATAACTGAATTTCTCTCTTGAACCCAGGGCCCAAAAGAAAGAGACACTGAGCCATGCATGTACCTGCCTATTGGTGGGTAGAGTGTGCTCACAGGAACCCCCACCCCATACACAGAGCACGAGCTGTCCTCGAGGCCCCCTCCTTTCCCTATATATTGTATATACTGTTCCTTGTTTCCATTCACCCATTTGACTTCATTCATAACAGAAATGGAAGGTTCTGTGTCATTTGTAACTAGAAGGAAAGAGGCTCTGCTTTGCTTGTATGTTTTGGCTATTTTTGGAGGCCACACCCCACGTGATGCCAGATATCAAACCTGTGTCAGCCACATGCAATGCAAGTGCCCTACTTGTGTGGTACTATCTCCCCAGCCTCAAAGATGTTCTGTTTAATTTAGGTCGGTTTGGTTTGGGGGCCACCCGTCAGTGCTCAGAGATCACTCCTTACTCTGCATTCAGGGAGTGCAAAGGCAAAGTCACTTTTACCTACTACCTCCATGCTATCTCCGTGCTATCTCTCAGGCCCCACGTTGATATTTTTAAGCATTATAAGGAAACAAAGTTATAGATCCACCCCAGGGTACAGGTATATACCTGAGAACAGCCCATTTCTGGGTGGGGTCTTGGGAAAGGATATTACATTTACTTTACCTGCATGACTCTGCCCATTTCCTGGGAGGGGTCTTGGAAAAGGTGATATAAGGTCTCAGGTCTTTGGTTTTCACCCTTTTGGATCCTTGCCAGCATGTAGGTCAGAGGTGACATGGATGAAAGAAGAAGCAGGGCTAGCTAAGAATGGCTGATGCTTAATTGGTTATGATATAGGCCACACATGTGGTGGATAGGGCATGAATAAAGATGTTATCTCTCTGGAAGCCTGCCTGTGAGTGAGATTTCTACCTGTTGCTCTTATGAACCTCCAGACCCGCTGGATGAAGGGGCCTGCAGAGCCACGTGGCCTGGGTGGCAGAGAAAAGCCTCCATCTTCATCCAAGACCACTGTAAGGCCTGATTTACAACACAAAGTCTCCATGAAAATCCCTTGAAAAGTCCATTTGCTCCAAACCCCTTCCTGATCTAGCTAACTAGAAAGTCTGGTGTTGCATTGACTTACAGTTTGCCAGGCTGACTCCCCAATAGGAACCCATTTACTCCTGGCTCTATGCTCAGAAATCGCTCCTGGAAGGCAAGTGAGACCACAAGGGATGCTGGAATTCCAATCACCATCATCCTGGATCGGCTGCATGCAAGGCAAATGCCTTACTACTGTGCTATATTTCCAGCCTCATTATACTTTTTTATTTCGCCATTAAAGTATTTTTTAATATAAAAGACAGGCACTAGGGGGGCCGGGCGGTGGCGCTGGAGGTAAGGTGCCTGCCTTACCTGCGCTAACCTAGGACG
>PVKC010051934.1:0-10329 GCA_004027635.1 Crocidura indochinensis | reverse complement strand
CCTAGAGTAGGGTCCAATCACTGATCAGGGTAGGATCAGGGTGGGTCCAGAAATGTTTATACATAGAAATTCCAAATCATGATAAGATTAGAAATGTTTACATATGCAACACTCCATGTTCTTCTGAGTAAACCACTTTTTAACAGGTATTTCCCAATATTCTTTTGTAGATGAACACTTGTAGTGTTTCCAATGGAATAAACATTTATAAGTGGAAGAAAACTTTTACTTTTCCTGTTTTCCATTTTGAGATAAGCGGTTATTGACAAAATATTGACCTGATGTGTGATATGGTGATTTAGCACCTCTCCTATGAGGAAAGTCTAGTTCAGTGTTTCTCTACCTTGTTTGTTCCTGTACCCCATCTCCATTTATACATTCTACACTAGCAGTTCCCTTGGATTATCCTGGAGACCCATAGTATTATATATTTTCTTCTAGTTGAACCTGGCCTTAATAGCCTTCCAAATGTAGAGACAGGACTCTTTTTCCACTACTCATCTGACGATTAGTTCAAAGTTTGTATTAGCACAGAGCATTACAGAGATTTGCTTCAGAGAAATGATGAGGAAATGATTCTTTAAGTGTTCTTCTGTGAGTTCTGATGCTTAGGATGGAATAAATACTTGTCTTTGATTCTCTTTCAGTCTGATATAACCGTTCACAATTTGAATAGTGTCATAATTTACAAGCTATTCCCCATTCATCCTTTGATGATCTTTGAGTCGGATTTTATTATGTCTATTTCACATTTCAAATTGAAGACATTTTGTCTCAGATTAGTCAGCAGATCTTTTCAACAGTTACAGTATGTGTAAGAAATAAGAGGTTGAACACACCACTTATCCAGGGACTTATCAAGGCATCATCCCTCAACCTTTGGCACAATGTACTGTAAACTATGGACAGTGAAAACAATTTCATTTAATTATTTTATGAGCTTTCAGCACATTCCAGGCCTCTTTTACTTAGACAGAAGTATCATACTGACACAAATTTAAGCTAATTCTCTACAAACAGAAGTGACTTGGTCATTTTTTGGCACAATCACTCTAGGTTAATGGTACCAAATCCTCCATAGCTCCTTTCTCCTGCCACAGTGTCTTTAGCTTCACTGGTTCCAGATGGCACGTCTGCAAGACAGTAGGGCATCTGCCAACATATATATCTAAGTACAATGGGAACAAGTGCTTCTTGTCCACTCTTGGCAGTTACAGACCATGGGTGAGAAATCAACTTTAATGCTACACTCTAAAGTTTTAGTTTTAATATTTCATTGTAGTATAAACTTCTATATTATGACAAAGATGACTCAGAATCCAATAAATATAATTCCAAATGAGCAAGAAATTATATGCTTTTTGGCATTTAAAGATATATATGTGACTTTCTGTAGTATATTTTATGAAAACAATTCATTTTTCAGCCAAATCTTCCACTTCACATCCTGATATACACAACAGCACCACCTCAGTTGTCAGCCTTTTCTCCAGAACTATTGAATGATGGCAGGAAATAAGGACAGAGCTAGCTTCATGGATGTGTGACTAGTCCACTAATTCTTAGAGACTCTAAAACCTGTGCTAGGAGTTGAGTAGTCTGATTTATATGCTTTGAAATTCTTATTTTTTCTCTTTGGTTTTGTATTTATAAGAAGAGTCCAATAGAACCATGAGATGTCCTATTGGCAGTTATCTCAGCAGTACTGCCTCCAATAGTCTTTCCAGGGCAAATTTTCAGTTGTACGTCTTCTATACTCTTGGTCTCACTGTTACCCTCTGTCTCCATTCAGGCCCTGAAAACAGAAGGCAGAATGGAATTTAGCATAGATGTTTCATTACCTCTGTGCCAGGAGTAAGTTGTGATAGACCTTCTCCTGATACCTAGGTAATGATTAGACGTAAGGCCTCTGATTTCCCCCTAATTTAGGTACCAAGAATATGCAAGTTGCAATACCATTGGGGATACATAACATGCTGGAGATGTGGGCCTGTGGAAAAGGGATGAGAGATGGCTCAACTTCCTCATGTGCAGAATAAGTAGTAATCACACTTTAAACAGAACAGGTGTGCATGTGGTCTATATCACCTGTTAGAGCCTGGGTACCTGTAAGAGTCTGGTTTATTTGACAAATGCCCTCAAGTTGAATGGTCTGTTTTTCCAGTCGTTTCCATGCTTGGAAGTTTCTTCTATTCATTTTTCTGACATCTAAGACTGACTTTTTCTTTTCTTCTGCCAATACCAGGCACTCTCTGGACTAAGTCACCAAATAAGAATTCACAAATTTCAGTGATTCTGCATGCAAGTTAAATGTTCTGATACTTCCTTTAAAAGTGGCATTGAACAATGTAAGGATGGTATGGTAAGAACCATACTGGTCATTTAAATTTGTCATAGAATTAAAGAACTAATTAAAGAGAAAAAACACCGCCATAACCTTGGTGCATAAAATGCCGTAGCACTCTGCAACTATGAAATAACAACTATAAATGCTATCGCAAACTATGATGCCTCAATTAAAAAATAATAATTACAATTAAAAAGCGCCATAAAATGTGAGACAAGCGACAAGGAAATGATGATAATTATATTTTAATGCTTCTAATGGGATTGTTTTTAAACAAGGAGCCCAACATTTTAATTTACATTGCATCCTATAACATATAGGTGGTTTTAGGAGAATAGAAAGCATTGAAAAAAATTACAGGATGTGGAAAAAAGCATCAAACAGTGGGATCTTTTCCAAACATGTCTCCCATGATAAAGTTCTGGTGCCTTAAGATGCTGTTTAGTTGTCCAGATCTTTTTAAAAATCGCAACTACCTACAGCTGCCTTCAACTAGGCACCTCTGAAGTCTTTCTGGCTTTGAATTGTGTCCAGCTATACACAAAAGGCTTACAATTCTTTCTTAAGGATAATGCTAAAATAAAACATATGAGGTCTAAAAACGAATTGCTGAATGGGCTTATCAGATCCCAGCAGCAGTGGGTAGTCTCAAAGAAAGACAAAACAGTCCTTTGCTTCATACTTGCTTTTGAAATTCCATCCCTCCATGCTCCTCTGTGCTGCCTCTGCAAAGGGCAGACTTTATTTCTGCCAAAATCTTTGCAAGAGAGCCAACAGAATTTATCTCAAGCCTGGCAGCCAATATACATTATCCACAGGTTTCTGGCTAAACTATTAAAATTAATCAGGTGGCAAACTTTCATTTTAGCAGCTCTAATAAACAAGAGAATCAGGTTCCCAGGGGGGTGGAAATGTCAGTAAATATAGTAGCTTTAAAAGGAAGAAATTCTTCAAAATGTCTGAGGATGTACTTAAGTTTTAGTCAAATGAACCTTAGCTACAGTTACAGTATAGGCACAGCTATTCTTTTTTATTGAGACATTTTTCATTGCAAGAGGAACTAAGTCTGTCAGAGTCAGGTTTTCAAACAACCTCATGTTGCGTTGGAAGATGTGCTAGTTGTAGGTAGGAGTAGGAATAAATGCCTACATTATTTTTTTCTTATAGAAAATTATCTAGGCTTTTGTTCTTTGTAGTAGTGAAGAGAAAGGTAGCTGAAAATATAAATGTAAATCTGATAGTGTTTAAGATGGTTTAGAGGCAGTTCTAAGCCTGAGTTTTCTGACTCCCCTATTACATAATACATATGCAGGTGCATTTCCAATTTTAATTATTTAAGAAGAGATTATCAAATTAGCAAGGAAACAAATCTGAATACTGATCGTTTAAGTTTTCAAGAATACTAGCAATAGTCTTTGAGCCATGTTCTTAGACAGCTACAGTGGAAAGCTAATTTTAAGTGTTAATTATGAGCTAAAGATATATCTCATCCATTGACAAGTTCTTCACTCATTACATTAGTAAAGCATTTTTATTTTAACCTAGCTAGGGAATACTATACTAGGTACTGAGAATACATCTGAACAACAACAACAACAAAGACAATAATCTTGTCCTTCATAGACTTTACAACTGAAAAATCACCAGAAGGAATGAATCACAACATGACTCAATTTTGATTACTACACTTTTCACCTTGCTTTGCCCTCATGTCTTGGACTACCAGAAAGAGCAATAGATGTCTTTTCCTTAAAGGCAGAGACAAAGTTTTAATCATCCTGATACGATGTGCTAAAAGTAGATTATATTTAATTAAACTATGCTGAATGAATTAATGAAAGAAACTAATTTAGTCTCAGAATAGGCCTCTGTATTTATATGTTCAATTTTATTTGAGGGCACTACAAAACACAAAACTTGTCTTAAGCTTTGACTGGTGAGTTCGGAGATTGGGTTGAACTTTGCATCTACAAAGCTTTTAGAATGTAAGTACAGCTAAATATTATCTTATTTTCTTATTCTCAAATAGATTCTGTTTCAATTTTTAGTTTATTTCTCAATTTTATGATCATGCAGGAAGTATGAATGTCTTTCTATCTTATGGAGAGATAAGAGATGTTATAAATTCTGTGCTGCAAATATTGTAAAAAAGTAAGGTAGGGCAAAAATTCACTGAGTTTTCAGTATAAGTTTTATTTATTTTTTTTGTCCCCAAATTTATAAAAAAAAATGTATACACCTCAACCCAGACCCTTGCCTGGTCAGTATAAGTTTTAAATTAAAATTCAAAATATATACAGGGACGATAACAAAGTTTTTTTTCTGTGAAACCCTCAAAAATATTGAGAGAATCAAAGCTAGACTACATAGGAGGAGTGGTAGGTGTGTGTGTGTGTGTGTGTGTGTGTGTGTTTATGGTGTTTATGTGTGTGAGTATGAGAGAGATATGGAACACAAATATCTATGCAAGATATTAAAAAATCTTTTTGCATATTTACTAAATCCAAAGGATGTAGACTAAGAGGTTAAGAAATTATTTAGGTCTACAGTTAAGTTTATCAGTAAAATCTCTATCTTATAGAGGTCTAGGCTCTAACCCTAGTTTGACCATTTTTAATACATACCATATTTAACAAATTATTTAACTGTATTTAGAACAGTGTTTTAGGCCTGACTTTTTAAGTCCCCAAATACACTTTTTTTCTATTCCTTGAATGTAAAAAAAATTTTTTCCTGAGTTTTAATGGGAAGAACAAGGTATTTGGGTATAGGTACATTTGGATATGATTCACAACCTTGGGAAGCTAGCTAATATATCACTGAGTCAGTATTTTGAATTCAGTGAATTCATCCAAGAATTTCTCTGACAATCAAAAATGTACTCTTGGCTGAAAGCATACAGTTTTTATTTTTCTCAGTGAATATCCCAAAATGCTATCTTTATTACATGTAACTAGAAAAAAATGTAACTTATATGAACCTATCAGAAAATAGTTAGCCAGTAGGTTTAGAATGTATCAAACTCAATTTAAGACACAATTTTGACACCATACTCCTGCTTTCAGGAATCAAAATTTACTCCTGTTTTTATAAAATAGCAATGATGTTAGTAGAGAAATTTTTCAATCTTTTTATTATAGAAATGTAACTAAACACATTAAGCACACATCCTGTCTAAACACACAGAGCACACATCCTGCTTTTCTAATCTTTTATACTATTTTCCCTAAACACAGATACATACAGTTCTGTTTTAATCCTTTCTCACATAACTACTTGATTGGCTGACAGTCCAGATCTTACTTCCCCTAATATAAATATCCCTTTCCCACATTAAAAAAATATTGAGTCCTTCCCATAAAGTGGCTCTTCAGTGCTTCTAAACTCACTACTGAGGATCTGACCTCATCAGCAAATTCTACATAGCAGTATTTTTAATATAAAGAAACAGATATAATTTTCAAAAATGAAAATGGAACGAACATATATAGGAAGGTATATCATCTCTCTCCTGGACCTGTGCAGATACTGAGATCTCTAGATACAGAGGTCTAATTCTATCACCCCAGACGGAGCAGAAGTCTTCCAAACACTATGAAAGCACCACCGAGAGAGTAAATGAACCTGAACTGAGTCTATAGTTAATCCCATGACAATATACTTACTCTAAGGGTGGAGAAACCCCATATCTCTTAGGGCAAGTGAATTCCTTTTCGAATGACCCAAATATTTACTGAGCCAATGCAGGAGGGGGAAAAAAAGGCAAAAAGCACAAAACATTTTTTTATTTTTAATATATTATTTTTTATCTTCATTTTTCATTATCATTTTTTAATTTTTACTTACCTATCTACTTTTTGTCGATTTCTTTGTTTTGGTGTGGTTATTGAAGTTGTTGTCCCCATTTACATATTTTTTTCTTCTTTTCTTTTCTTTCTTTATGTGCTCTGCCATGTTTTTTATCCCAAGACCATGGCTTTTTTTGTGGTTGCTTATCGTTATTGTTGGAGTGCTCACTGGATATTTGACACTTCTTTTTGTACTGTTGAGGTGTTTCACCCTCTTTTTCTCCTTGGTATCGCAACCGATGATGAGAGCCTCTAGAAGGATTCCGCCCATTTTCGGCATATTAGACTTTTACCCCAGTTTATTACTTTTCTCTTCTTCAAACAAAACCACATAACTTGAACTATCTAGTCCTGCCTCCCAGTTAGAGGGGGAAATAAGGGAGGCACCAAGACCAAGACTACTAAGTAGTAACCTAGGTACAGAGGGAACCACATATTCTAGCAGCCCGGGGGATGAGGGAGGAGGATATGGGAGGAGGATATGGGAGGTAGGATGAAAACAGAGGTGTATGGAGGACAAATCGGTGATGGGAATCCCCCTTTTTTTGTGTTAATGTGTACTTAAATATTATTGTCAACACTAAGTAAGCCACTATGATCAAGATAAAAATTATATTAAAAAAAGAAAAAAATAAGTTTAGGGAATTGGAGGGATAGCATAGAGTGGTTAGAACATTTGTCTTGTTTGCAGTCAATTAGGGCTGGATCTCTAGCATCCAACATAGTTCCCTCCCTGAGCCTTGGAGGAGTAAACTCTGGGCACCAGTAGGTGGTCCATTAACAAAAACAAAATAATAAGTTTATGCAGTGTTTTTGAAGATATGTTAAATATATTGCCATTTAATTTTACTAGAAAATAGGTGGTATTTTAAACCAACTTTTATGGTTTGTGAATATACATAAACTGAATTATTCTAATATGTACCAGTATGCTAAACTATGTAAATGTTATGGGTTAAATAGCTTTCTACTCAAGTTTGTATGTTGATGTCTTTAATTATCAGTACTTCCGAATGTGATGGTATTTCAATATAAACTCTTCTGAGAGATACTTAAGTTTAAATGTGATCACTAAAGTGGATTCTAGATAAATAGGACTGGTGTTTTTTTCTGCTTAGGGCCATTTGTAACATCATTTATGGCCATATCATAAATTATACCTAAGTCTACTATACCTAAATTTAGATACCTAAATTTATTATAAAAGCTGCCAGGCAGATGGGCAATCAGTGAGAAGCATAATTCTCTGTTCTACCATGCACCAGAGTCAAACCACATGCTTTCACCACCTGCATGAACCAGAAGTTCCACTACCCATGAAAGAGGAAAGTAGCACTCAGCACACACAGAGCAAAATTAATTTGAAAACAAAGGAAGGCAGAAGTCCTTACCAATATTAATAACCAAGAAGAAAGGCCTTGGGGCCGGTGAAGTGGCACTAGAGGTAAGGTGTCTGCCTTACCTGCACTAGCCAAGGAAGGACCACGGTTCAATCCCCTGGCATCCCATATGGTCCCCCCAAGCCAGAGGCAATTTCTGAGCACTTAGCCAGAAGTAACCCTTGAACATCAAACGGGTGTAGCCCACCAAAAAACAATAACAAAAAAGTTTTTTAAAAAAAGAAGAAAAGGGGGCCCGGGAGATAGCATGGAGGTAAGGCATTTGCCTTTCATGCAAAAGGTCATCGGTTCGAATCCCGGTGCCCCATATGGTCCCCCGTGCCTGCCAGGAGCAATTTCTGAGCATGGAGCCAGGAGTAAGCCCTGAGCACTGCCGGGTGTGACCCAAAAACCAAAAAAAAAAAAAGGAAGAAAGACCTCAAAAGGTATCAAGCATGTTAGTTTCTTCATCTTGGACTTATAGCCATTAAAATTTTGAGAAAATTAATATTTATTGTGTTAGTCAACTCATCACCCAACCTGTTATGCTTTGGATTTATGGTAGCTAAGCTAATTAATGTAGTCTCTTTTGAAGATAGATAAAGCTGTGTTGTATATGCCTTTTTTTCCAATGTATTCTGTGTAGTTTCTAAGTGTTTACTATGAGCATAAATTACTGAGTCCAGATACTATTTTCTCAAAAGAATACATTTTTTTTCTTTTGCTTCTTGTGGATGGGTCTGTTATGCCTTTACAGTTGTTATATATGAGTGCCTTGGCTTTGAGCTCTAGAATGAAACTCTATTTAAGTATACTTTGTAAATTCCCCCAGTATGCCAATTAATACTTTTGACATTCCCAAGAATCTAAAGTATATGTATGTGAACTGACCACAACTAGTGAAGCTCAACTATTACATCACTCAGGTCAGTTTGGTGTTGCCTTGGGAGACCATATATATACAGTGACATAAATTTAACCAGGGTTGGCTATAGACACAGTAAGCATAATATCCCTGTTATTTATTATTTATTTATTTATTTATTGGACTGCACCCAGTGGCTCTCAGGGGTAACTCCTGGTTCTGCGCTCAGAAATGACTCCTGCAACGTTTGGGATATCCGGGATCAAATATGGATAGATCCCAATTCTGTTGCTGAGTGCAAGGCAAACACCTTACCACTGTGCTATTGCTGTACTATCATGTTATTGCTTTCCATCCTAAGTAATGAGACTTAAATGATACAAATTTATAACTTATTTATGATGTAAGTAGTCTTCTCTCTAGCATATAGAAGTTTATTAAACTCTATGGAAAAACTAAGTATTGCTACATCCTCTTAAAAGCATTATTTCTGCTTGTTAGATTGAGTTTTTCTTAATATATGGAAAGACCTAACTTGCTGTTGTTTTGACTTCTTACCATAATTGCCTTCGCTTTTCATCAACAACTCTATTCCCACGATTCTTTGAAATTCTCCTTTCTTCTATCACCACGCAGTTTCACACAAAAATACACCGTCTTTGTTCAAAGGATGCTTCAGCGATGCTTTTGGCTCAGTAAAATTAATTATATATCAAAGACTATTGACCTAAACTTCAGACTAGAAAAATGTTTGGGGCAGCATACAGGGTCATAGAATGGGTTAAATTGTCTTTTTAGAAAGGAAAGAACTCAAAGAAGAAAGAGGAACCAAATGTAAGAACAGAATTAATAAATTCCTCCTGCTTCATTCTAATCACATTATGAAATAAAATGTGTATATTTTCTTGGAATAGCAAGAATCAGGAGTAGCTATGTGGCTTGGATCAGTGGTGACACAAATTTGGTCTGACAAAAAATTTGGTTTATTTTATTTATTTATTTTATTTATATTTATTTCTATTCTATGTAATATATACTATATTATTTTATTTTTTAAAATAGGATACATTTTTGTGTTAAGATTTAATGTGCTAAAATCCAACACACACTTGCATATACAATATCTATAAATAGCATCTGAAAAACATCAATAAAATGTTTCTTAAAAGTTAACTAGATGGCTGGGCCCATAGAGATAGCAAGCGGCCAATCCAGGACCAAAGGTGGTTGGTTCGAATCCCAGTGTCCATATGGTCCCCCGTGTCTGCCAGGAGCTATTTCTGAGCAGACAGCCAGGAGTAACCCGTGAGCACCGCCGGGTGTGCCCCCCCCCCAAAAAAAAAGTTAACTAGATGGGGCATGAGAGATAGCATGGAGGTAAGGCGTTTGCCTTTCATGCAGAAGGTCGGTGGTTCAAATCCCAGCATCCCATATGGTTCCCTGAGCCTGCCAGGAGCGATTTCTGAGCATAGAGCCAGGAGTAACCCCTGAGCACCGCCAGGTGTGACCCAAAAACCAACAACAACAACAACAAAAAGTTAACTAGATAACCAAGGAAATATCCCTAAGATTATTAGTCATCTTAGTCAAATTTCTAGCGTTTTCCATATAATATATTATAACATGAAAGAATTAAGTTTGTTAGAAATCTAATATGACATTGTATATAATAACCTTCTTTGGCTTTCCTAACATTAGTTAGAGGTTTATTTTCAGGCTGGAGGAATAGGACAGTGAGTAAAGCACTTCCTTGGAAAAAAACCAATCCAGGTTTGATCCTCACATCCCATATGGTTCCCTGAGCACTGTTGGGTGTAGCGCAAAAAAAAAAAAAGGTAGAAATTAGCTCTCCTTTTAAAAATATAATATATATGTATAATATAATATAAT
>PVKC010051933.1:0-10356 GCA_004027635.1 Crocidura indochinensis | reverse complement strand
AGTCTAGGGTTTTTTAAATAGAGTAATATGTCATCAGCAAACAAAGCTTGACTTCTTCTTCTATCTAGATGACATTGATATTTTTCTTGCCTATTGCTATGACAAGAACTTCCAGAACTTAAACAGGAGTGGCAAAAGGGGGCAGCCTTGTCTTGTGCCAGACTTTAGAGGAAAGGATTTCAGTTTTATCTCCATTGTGTGTAATATTTGTGATGAGTTTGTGGTATATGGCCTAGATAGACTATATGGAGGAAAGTTCCTTTCATTCCCATCTTTTTTTTTTTTTTTTTTGGTTTTTTTGGTTTTTGGTTTTTGAGCCACACCTGGTGGTGCTCAGGGGTTACTCCTGGCTATCTGCTCAGAAATAGTTCCTGGCAGGCATGGGGACCATATGGGATGCCGGGATTCGAACCAAACACCGTAAGTCCTTCGTCGGCTGCTTGCAAGGCAAACGCCACTGTGCTATCTCTCCGGCCCCCTTTCATTCCCATCTTTCTGATATTTTTTTATTATAAATAAGTGTTGGACCTTATCAAATGCATCTATTCATATGATAATATGGTTTTTATTTTTTCTTTTGTTGACATGGTGTATTATGTTGATTGATTTATATATGTTAAACTGTCCTTGCATTCCTAGAATGAAAGTTACTTGCTCATGGTGTCTGACGTTTTTGATGAGTCATTGGATGCTATTTGGTAGAATTTTGTTGAGGATCTTTTTGTTGAGGATCTTTGCATCAGTCTTCACCAGGGATATTGGTCTGTTGTTCTCTCATTTATTTATTTGTGGGGTTTTTTGTTGTTGTTGTTATGGTATCAGGGTAATTGAGCTTCACAAAAACTATTTGGGAGTGTTGCTGCTTCTTCAATTTCCTGGAAGAGCCTGAAAAGGATTGGTAGTAGGTCCTTTTGAAAGGTTTGAAAGAATTCATTTAGTGAATTCATCTAAACCTGGGCTTTTGTTTTTAGGAAGGCTTTTTATCACCATTTTAATTCCTTAATAGGTCTGTTCAGATATGCTAGATCATCTTGGGAGGTTATAAATCTAAGAATTTATCCATTTCTTCCAGGTTTCTTATTTTGTGGCTTAGAGTTTCTCAAAGTAGTCTTGATTACCCTTTGACTTTCTGTAGTACCTGTAGTGATCTCCCTTCTTTTCATTTCAAATTTGGTTTATTAAGTTTGTCTCTCGCTTTCTCTATGAGTTTTGCTAGTGGTTTATTGACCTTGTTTATTTTTGCAAAAACCACTATCTCTTGAATTCATTGATCATTTTTTTGGGGGGCCACACCTGGTGACGCTCAGGGGTTACTCCTGGCTATGCGCTCAGAAGTCGCTCCTGGCTTGGGGGACCATATGGGAAACCGGGGGATCGAACCGCGGTCCATGCTAGGCTAGTGCAGGCAAGGCAGGCACCTTACCTCCAGCGCCACTGCCCGGCCCCAAATTCATTGATCTTTTGTATTGTTTTTTGGATTTCCAAACTATTGATTTCTAATCAAAGCTTTCTTTTTCGAAAATAATATTTAAATAAAATCTTTATTTAAGCACCATAATTCCAAGCATGATAGTTGGGTTTCAGTCATAAACAGAACACCTCCCCTTGTTGATTGCTTTCTAATTTTATAAGCTGCGTCATTAAATTATTATTTATGTGGGCTCCCTTCTTCCTTCCTGATGAATACTTGCAAAGCTATATATTTTCCTTTTAGTATAGCTTTTGATGTGTCCCACAATTTCTGGTAATTTGTGTCTTTGTTTGCATTTGCTTTCCAAAAGTCTTTTGATATTCTCTTTGATTTTGTCTCTGAACCAATGGTTCTTCAAGAGCGAGCTGTTAAATTTTCTTTTTTGGTGGGGGACACACCCGTTTGATGCTCAGGGGTTATTCCTGGCTAAGTGCTCAGAAATTGCCCCTGGCTTGGGGGAACCATATGGGATACTGGGGGATCAAACCGCGGTCCTTCCTTGGCTAGCGCTTGCAAGGCAAACACCTTACCTCTGGCGCCACCTCGCCGGCCTGTGCTGTTAAGTTTTCAAGTATTTAAGTTTTTCCTTTGTGTCTGTTTGTAATTTATTTTTAATTTAAGTGCATTATGATCCTAGAAAGTGGTTCATACAATTACTATCCTCTTAATTTTATGGAGGCTTGTTTTATGGGCCAGCATGTGCTCTTACCTAGAGAACGATCCATGTACATTGGAAAAGAATGTGTATCTAGTCTTCTGGGGGTGTACAGCCCTATATATCAGTAGGTCACTCTCTTCCATTTCTCCTTTAAGACCTAGTATATTCTTCTTAGGTTTTAGCTCAGGGCTCCACAGTTGGGAAAGGGGCTATTCTCCAGTGTGGCCTTTACTTTCCTTCATCAGCATTTCTCTGTCCTCACACCTGAAGGAGGTCCCCTGGAGATGTGGCAGAACCCAAATGGGTCCCTTGGGAAATTGTTCCAGAGAAAATGATGGACTAGATAATCAAGGCACAGACTCTCATAGAACATATGTGCCTGATGGGGCCGGAGAGATAATATGGAGGTAAGGTGTTTGCTTTGCATGCAGAAGGTCGGTGGTACGAATCCTGGCATCCCATATGGTCTCCTGAGCCTGCCAGGAGTGATTTCTGAGCATAGAGTCAGGAGTAACCCCTGAGCACTGCTGGGTGTGACCCCCCCCCCCCAAGTGACACCTGGTAATACTTAGGGGTTGCTTCTAGCTCTGTACTCTTAAATCATTCCTGGAAATGTTTGAGGGACTATATGAGAGTCCAGGGATTGATCCCTGGCGAGCTGCAAACAAGGCAAGACTCTACCTGCTATGCCATTAGTACAGCTCATTGCTCACATTCTTATTATAGTGCTTGTCAGGGGAGTGGTGGTCCCCACACATGTGATTGCTAGGGGTTTTGCTCCTGACCATGGTGCTCCACATCTTTATTTGCAGTGCACTACACATCTGCTGAAAAGTCCCGTTAGTACCCCCAAAACACAGAGCTGTTGAGACTGCTCT
Source organism: Crocidura indochinensis (assembly GCA_004027635.1). Taxonomy (NCBI): domain Eukaryota; kingdom Metazoa; phylum Chordata; class Mammalia; order Eulipotyphla; family Soricidae; genus Crocidura; species Crocidura indochinensis. The sequence continues at coordinate 7,349 of PVKC010051933.1, read as the reverse complement.
TAGTATGTTCGAATTTACTGGGCATTGAACTCATTGCCAATAAATCAGCTCAGGCCTGCTGTCTCCCCTTTCTTTTTTTGTAATAAGGGAGTTGGGCCACACTTGAGAATTTACCTCTGACACTTTGCTCAGGGCTCACTCCTGGAGGTGCTGTTCTAGGAATTGTATTTGGATCAGCTGTGTGCAATGCAAGCACCTTATCTCTGCTGTCTTTGCAGCATTCCTTTTCATTCTTTTATATATATTTAAACACTCTGGTTCCAAACATGTTCATAGTTGGGTTTCAGTCATAAAATATATACCCCCCCCTTTACCAGCGCAACTTTCCTGCCACAAATGTCACCCCTTACCCTCCTCCCACTCTGCTTGCCTGTTTCAAGACTGGCATTCTATTTCTCTCTCATTATTGTTGTCATGATAGTTGTTCAGTGTAGTTATTTTCCTAACCGCACTCATCATGCTTTGTGTTAAGTTTCATGCTGTTGTCTGATCCTTCCTTATTTTCCTCATTTTTATTGTCTCTGGGCATTTTTATTATAATGTCTTTCACATTTCTTAAATTCCACCAGAAAGTGAGACTATTCTGTGTCTAGCCCTCTCCCTCTGACTTATTTCACTCAGCATAATTGTTTCCATGTCCATCCATGCATAAGCAAATTTCATGACTTCATTTTTTGTAAGAGCTGTATAGTATTTCATTCTGTATATACCACATATATAGACATAAAATATATGCGATCTGATTGATCCCCATAGCCATGTCCCACCCTCATCTATATTCATGATCCAACTGGATGACATAGAGCAGAGACATTAGTTTCCGGACTGTGTTTAAAGCACATACAGGATAAGGTTTGTTCTTCTGCTAGTGAAGAATGGAGGCTTATATTGGAATGATCATATACTCCTGACCTGTTCACAGGATGCTGACCTGATAGCAGTGAACTATAGAGAGGTGCAATTCGCTCCCCAGTCTGTGCTCCAGAAGAAGAGCCAAACACCAGGCCTTCTCCATCCTCCTGTCCAAACACCCAGAGAAGATTCAGAAGGAGGCTCTCACTGGACATCAGTGTCCAGTTCCAGACCTGGGAGGACAATTGCTGTGGGCAGAGCTCTCCCCTGGGCCTTTCCTTCTCAGAGAGTTCCACAGTCTCCCTCCCAGATATGGAGCCCTCTCAGAGACCTGTCTCTTTTTGGTTCTGACCAGGCTGGAAGTGCTGCAGCTGGGAGAAACCAGTGCAATGGGGGAGGTCTTTTGGGAGACTCTTGGGCTTTCCTTCCCCGCTAGGTTCAACTACTGACATAGTACTTAAAGAATCAGGTAGAAATGCCTGGGATGTTTGGTAAGAAACTTCCCTTGCAGGAACTGGCGATAGGACAGCAAATAGAGCACTTGTCTTGCGCAAAGCAGACCCAGGTACTTCCCGGAATCCCATAATGTTCCCTGAGCATGGACCCCTCACACCACAGCCCACAAGACTCCCAGGCCACTTATTGTGGGTGAGCTCTCTGGCCCTTGGGCATGTCTTGTCCTTTCTGGGCACCACTATTCCGAGCACCAGGTATACACCCCAGATTTCTTCCCTATTCAAGCTGGAACCAAGAGCTGGGCACCAGCAACTCCAGTGAGGTCAACTCCTGTGCTCTAAGTGGGTAGCAGGGAGAACACACAAATGCGTGTGCACACCACCACACCCAGAGACGTACAGGCATATGGACTTGCATGGACAGGCACAAAGCCACTTGTGCACATAGACACAGTCACATCCAGACACACATCTCCATAGCTACACAGACACATGTACATAGATACAGACATACAGTCACACGAAGCCACACAGGCATATGATCTGGATCCCTGGCCTCCTTCTTCCCTCTCCATAGGAACCAGGCTTGGGGAAGTGGGGTCAGCTCTGCTCTCCAGTCCATCTCCTCTCTGTCCTAAGGTGGCCGGCCCAGACAGACACAGCCCATGCCTTGGTTCGCTTCTCCTCAGCTCCCCAACTGCCACATGCCCCCAAGAGTACTTGTGTGTTTCCTTCTCCCTGGAGCACCCCCCTGGAAGCCCCACCAGACCTGCTCCATCCTGATGCCCTCACAGCCCAGTGAGCCCAGTGAGCAGACACAACGCTGCCCAAGCCTTCTGGCTCTGCCCACCCCGCTCCCCCCTCAAGCTCCTCAGGACTCCTTCAGCTCCATTCCACAGAGTTCAGCAGCACCCATCGCTGTCCTTGGGTCCCAGCTGCAGCCCTGAGGTGAGAGTACCTAGGGATGTGGCCTAGGCCCCTTGTCAGCCTGGCTGGCAGGTCCACACCAAGACAGCCAAGTCAGTTCTTGAGGCCAGGTGCATGTTTGCTGCCTGGGAATGGCCAAGTGAACATTCAGAGGGAACGAGAAGGTGCAAGTCAAGGACCCCACTTGTCTAATCAAAGCCTGCCACTCTTCCCTGTCCCTCCCTGATGCAGATAATGGCCGTGACATGATAGTCTGTACAGGGGACAGCAGTGGCAAGAAGGAGGGCAGCATCAAAGACAGTGTCCAGGATTTGGGAGACTGCAGTGGAAATGGCACCCATGCTGTCATCAACAGATATCTTAGAGAAAGCCAAAGTTAAGGTGCCCACAGACATTGTGGCAACAATATATTTATTGGAAGCTTTTTATCAAGGACTGGGTATAGGTCCTCAAATGACTTTTGATTAACTTTAGTATTAAAAAGTTGTTTGCCTATTGACTCCTCATCTGGCTTTTTCCTCTCCTTGGGGGTGAGTTTTGTTTTTCCCAATAAAGGCTCCTCAGGTGGCCTGGAGGAGTGCTGGCATCTAGGCTCCTGGTTCCATGTGATGGAGCAACTAGCTTGTGAGTAAACAGCTTGCTGTTCATTTTCTGGCCTACTATTCTTTCCCAACTGTGTGTGAATTATTTCCTGCTTCACAGTTGCTGCAGAACCTGTGCCTCTTGTCCTACCAGGACAAAGAGCATGGGAATCCTTCTACTCTTTGGGGATTGTAGAACGCATAACCCACCATTCAACAGAAGGCAGTGAGAGTCACAGCAGTACCATCAAAGCCAACCACAGTGGCAACTGCCTCAGAGGTGACATCATCAGAGCCAGCTGCAATGATCATGGCCTCAGAAGCAGGAACTCCAGCAGTGACTCCAGCAAACCCAGCTGCAGTGACTGTGACCTCACAGTCAACATCAAAACCAACAACACTGCCATTGTCAGCATCAAAACCACCTGCAGAGACCACTTCCGCAGAGGTAGTGACACTGAGTATGGCAGCATCAGAGGCTGCAGGGGTGATGGCAGTGGCAACAGAAACTCGGGGACAGAAAGTGCAATAGCAATGGCCAAGACCCTGCCAGTTACTGCCATGAAGGCATTCATGGCTGCCTTAGAGGCAGTAATAAAGGTAGAAGCTGCGAAAGCAGAACTGTGCAGACCATAGCTTCAAATGCAACTGACAAATGATGGCAGTCATTTGTCTAAAATTTCCTGAGTTTTCCTATTTCTGCTTCCACAAGGACAGGGAACTTACACTGGTTTTTAGGTCCAATGCCACTGAGAAACGAGCATGGCTCTTGCATAAGAGATGCTCAGTGAAAGTGAGTGCATAAGTAAAGCAAAGAGATCTGGCAGAGGAGAGTCACCTTTCATATTTGTTAGGGTAGACTGGCCTGTATGGAAGCTTGAGATGCAGATATGAAGAATGATGTAGAGAACTTAGTGTGAATGTGCATGAGCTTGGGTTCAGGTGCTGAAGTAAAAGTACAGTGGGGAGGGTGCTTGCCTTGCATGAGGTCAACCTAGGTTTAAGCCTCGGTATTGCCCCACCCTCCTGCTGCCAAAACCTGGAGTGACCCCTGAGTGAGAAGACAGGAGTAATCTCTGAGCACCACTGGGGGTGTGGCCCCAAAACCAAAATAAAATGAAATTAGACCCTGGGTTCAGTCCTCAGCAGCCCCCTAAAACTTTGGAAAACACCCTGCATCCTGAGCACCCCAGGGGGTGGTCCTCCAAACACAGGTTATACTTCAAATCAGATGGAAATTAATAAAATAATTAATAATATTATATTTTATTAATATATAGTATATTAATATAATAATTTATTAAGAATAATTAATAAAATAAATAAAATTATGAGATGAGATGTCACTTAGTGGGAGAGCATATGCCTCTTACCTATGACATGTTGAGTAGGTTCCCTGATACTCTCATAACCAAAGATCCTTTCAAACCATGGTAGGCAATGTGTGGGAAAGAAACAAACTTAAATATATATTTTGGAGGAGACTTGATGTCAAATAATTTGAAGATGAGGATGAGTAGAGAAGACTCTCTAGAGAGGTGACCTGTGATTGAGGTCTAAGACATGAAGAGCTGGCTCTGTGAAAGCCCATACGAAAAATGTTCTCATAAGAGAAAATAGAAACCATAAAAGGCCTGAATTTAAAAAAACTCAATATTAAAATAGTGTAGGGGGCTAGAGAGTTAGTACAGGAGGTAAGGCACTTGTCTTTCATAATGCCATTTTGGATAAAAGCTTTCTTTAAGCATTTCCTCATTCTTCTTTTGACAATGACAGTGTCTTAGTGTCTCTTAGAGTTTGCAAGGTTTAATTGGGTAAATTCTTCCTGCTAGAGAAAAAAAATACCTGCAAGGGATAACTTCATCTCCAATCAGGTTAAGGGTGAAAGGGTGTAAGAGGTTTTGTCCGATACTTTTATGCTTGTTGAGCTGTTCAGATTCTGAAGGTATTTAGTCAGTGACTTTTACAGATTTCCAGAACTTAGTAAGAATTTGAGCACAGTTTCAAGGCCATGCCTATCAGTGCTTGAGGGCTATTCCTGACTTAATGCTTAGGGTTATAGTGTAGAGGTTGGGAGATCAAATCAGGAGCTTCTGGATCTAGCCCATTGAACTATCTCCCTATTCCCTTCTATGGTGATTTTAAAATATTTACATTCCCATTGTTCTTATTTTTTACAGCCACTTGCTTTGTCTCTTCCACACCCATTGTTCCCTTTGTCTCTCCCACACCCATTTCAGTGATATTTTTTTACACTGTTTACTCAGCCTTAAATGGTCTCTCTAGCCCTATTGGTGTCTTGCTTTAGCAAATTTGCAAATGTCTCTAGCAAATTTCCTTTTTTGAAATCTGTTACTTCTGAAATGGGTATAGACAGCTCTGAAGCTTTTTTCTCAATATCATAATAAAGAAAAAAAGATGAAGAAAGATAAACAACACATTGGATCTGTTTCTCATCTTTCTCTGCGATTCTCAGAGAGGAAGAAAGCAGGTTCTTATGCTTTTAAAAAACTTAGGATGCTTCCTCATCTCCCCAGATGGAATGCAGATATTTCTAAAAGTCATTAGGTTGATAAGGAATAGTTAGCTTATTGTTTGTGCTTGACTAGTAATATTAGCTTTACCAAAAATGGTTATAATAAAGAAAAACCACAGAATTATCTACAGCTTTGCTTCAATCCAGTCATCATTTTTATGCTGTTATACTAGGATAAAATATAAACTTAAGCAAAGATTTAATAAAACCATTATTTTTATTTATTTATTTATTTATTTATTTATTTATTTATTTTGGTTTTTGGGCCACACTGACAGTGCTCAGGGCTTACTCCTGGCTATCTGCTCAGAAATAGCTCCTGGAAGGCACAGGGGACCAAATGGGACACCTTAGGTCCTGGATTGGTTGCTTGCAAGGCAAACACCGCTGTGCAATCTCTCCAGGCCCAACCATTATTTTTCAGTCATGCAACCAGTGAGTATTGCCATAAAAGAGCTCTTTTGTTTTTTGTATATATAAAAATTGATTCTACGGGCCAGAGTGATGGTGCAGCGGTAGGGCATTTGCCTTGCATGTAGCTGATCCAGGACGGACCTTGGTTCTATTCCGCGGCATCCCATATGGTGCCCCAAGTCAGGAGTGATCTTCTCGAGTATAGCCAGGAGTATTCCCTGAACATCACCGGGTGTGGCCCAAAAATTAAAAAAAAAAAGTGAGCTTTTGGGGCCAGAAGGATAGCACAGTAGTAGGGCATTTGTCTTGCATGCAGATGACCCAGGATGGATGGTGATTAGAATCCTTGCATCCCATACAGACCCCTGAGCCAGCCAGGAATGATTTCTGAGCATAGAGACAGGAGTAATCCCTGAGCAGCGCTGGGTGTGACCCAAAAACAAAACAAAAAAGTGACCATTTTCTATAAAAATGAACTTAAAATGTATAATGTCAACTTCTGTAAACAAAATCACGTTGAGATTTAAATTATAAAATGTGTCACATGATTATGAGGTTTTTAATCTCAATTTTTCTAAAATGCATGAAAAAATATAGCTGTACTTTTTACCACAGTGACATTAAAAGCTCTGCTTTTACAGGCCTGCTTAAATTTCAATCAAAAGCCTTTTGTCTGTTAGTAAATGAGCTCTATAGAAGGGCTGTGTGATTCTTTAAACTATTGAGAATGGACTTGTTGCCAAATAGATTTAGGTTACTATAATGAGATTTAATTAGTCTGATAATGAGGACATAAAGAAATTTAAAAAGCAACAGCAAGAAATCATTGAATTTTAAATAGACAATATGAACTTAGCCGGACAAGAAACACAAACATAAATAAAAGTCATTTTTGCAACAATCCTCACAGAGAATGAGAGAAGGGCTGGAACTTTCAGCTCATTTCATGAAGCTCACCACAAAGAGTGGTGAGTGCAGTTATAGGAATAACTACACAGAGAACTACCATAATCACGTGAATGAATGAGGGAACTGGAAAGCCTGTTTGGAGTACAGGTGGGGGTGGGGTGGGATGGAGGGAGATTTGGGACATTGGTGGTGGGAATGTTGCACTGGTGAAGGGGGTGTTCTTTACATGACTAAAATCTGATCACAATCATATTTGTAATCAAAATGTTTAAATAAAGAAAAGAAAAGTACTTCAAACAAAGAGATGAAAGGATTCAAATACCTGACTGCTGCAAACCATTTCTCAGATTCCACAAGACCATGGTGCAGGATGAAAGTGTGCCCTGGATATTACCCCTGCCCCCAGACTATCTCAAAAGACTTAATGGAGATATCTATATTTTCTTGGTATGTTTCTGTAGATACATTTCTTTTGTTTGTTTGTTTGTTTGGTTTTGGGGTTTTTTTTTGGCTTTATTTGGGGGGGTCACACCCCACAGTGCTCAGGGGTCACTCCTGGTCCTACCCTCAGAAATAGCTCCTGACAGGCTTGGGGGACCATGTGGGATGCCTGGATTCGAACTACTGACCTTCTGCATGCAAGGCAAGCTATCTCTCTAGCCCCATATACATTTT
>PVKC010051932.1:0-10345 GCA_004027635.1 Crocidura indochinensis | reverse complement strand
AGTTAAATTTAAAGTAAGTGACTGATTCTAAAGTGCACATTCTTTGAATTATTCCATACTTCTAATCTTTCTATATCAAGGAAGTGTGAGGTTGAATATCTATTAGTCCAGAATTCTTGAAACACAAAGTAAAGCGAACCCCAGTTTTCCACTTTCTATTTCTATTTTATTATCATAACATTATAAAAATAAACTTGAATCCAATGGGACTGCATTTTAAAAGCCAACTTTGCTGACTAGCAAAGAACAGCATTATCGAAATGTCTTTCTTTAAAAAAAAAAAAGAAAAAAATGCAGCACAGAAACTCAAATTGTTAAGTTAATTGCAGTATTAAATTGCCATTTGTCAATAGCAATGTAATTTGTATTATAAATTACAGAATTGTAGCTCTCAGGCATATTTTATCAATATGTTTCCAATGATTTAATAACAATATTTCTTAAAAAATAAGCCAAGCCACTTTTTCCTGTTCTTAAATGAATATATTCTGAGGGTTTTCATCACCGTGCTAGCCAGCACTGCAAAATTTCTAGTAAATAAATTATCACCAGGAGGTTCAAAATCCATTACCATAAAAAAAGTCATTTTTCCCTCCCTAATCGATTGCCCACTGTGCGACTGCTAATGGGACCATACACACATGTTGTGCAGAGGGAATTCATTTTCAGGTTCTCTCTCTTTTCTAGAATTTATTTTACAAAGAATTTTGCACTAAACTCATAAATTAGTCATTGCATAAAATGAACACTTCAGCTTCCAGCAGGAGAAATGTTAAGGTGGTGTACCTAGAGAATTTTCCAGGCTGGCTCTCAAGAAAATGGAAGTGTCATTAGGTACTTTGCAAACAGTATGGCACCTGCCTGGGAGAGCAAGTCCCTTCCCTATTCCTGTCACCATCATTGGCTTAAGTGTCCTTGCAGACACACAAATGTCTTATATGTGCAGATAAATATTCCATTTGACAAGTTAGCTGGGCAACATTGGTCATTGAATGTAGATTTTTTTAAAGTTATCTTGGGGCAGCTAAACCCTTTTTTACTGAGTCATCTCATTTCTGCCCAATAGTCTCATTTTTTACTTCAAGTTCCACTCTTCTATTTTTCACAGATCAAATGGTGATTGTATAAAACCTAACTAGGGAGCTTTTCTTACATTTTCAGTAAGTAAAGGAATTTAGGAACCAAATCAGCCCTACTCAGATGCAGAGAAGTCAGAACAAAGCATGGACAGTCAATCCCCTCATCTCCAAATTTTATCCAAACAATAATGCCTTAGAATTAATACCATATTTAGATATTACCAGTTTCCTCTACACAACTAAACATTCAGGTTCTGGAAGCATATTTGAATTCATTTCAACTGTATAAGGGGAGGTCCATTCCTGGTTGTGCTCTGAGTTTTCTCCTGACTCAAGAATCACTTCTCACAAGTGACTGAGGAATCAATACTATAGGTAGTTAGGGAAACATATGTGCTCAGCTGCATACAAGGAAACTGTCCTATATGCTTGACTATTTCTTCAGTTCCTTAATTCAATTTAACTTTAGTTCACTGATAGTTTATAACAAGAGATCGTTGATTAGAAGTCTAAATGTAAACTTAAAGTGATCTTTTTAAGTTTTGAAATTACCCCTTCTTGAGAGACTTTTAAGACTTGTCCAAAACAAAAAAAGATTTTTATTAACATTTTTATTTAAACACCTTGATTACAAATATGATTGTAATTGGGTTTCAGTCATGTAAAGAATACCCCCTTCATCACTGTGACATTCCCATCACCAAAGTCCCAAATTGCTTCCAAGTCTTGGATAAAGTGAGGGTGCGTAGGAGAATGAATATCGAAGTTGGGAAGACAAGGAGTGTTTAAAATAATCCATGAAAGAGAACATTAATGTAGAATAACATGGAACATGTAGGTTATTTATGTGTGTGGAAATAGCTGAACTATCTTTTCAGATAACTTTAACTTTCTCCTAGTAACCTATTTATTTTCTCATTTTTCTCTTTAGGTAAGTGGTTGTTCCTGCTTTTAAAATACTATTGTCCCAGAAAATGTCATGAACATATGAGGCAAGTAACAAGTCTATTATTGACTCACCTACTCTTCATTTTTAAGTATCTCCTTCTCTTTGCAAGCTCTTTACTTTTCTTAAGATTTTAATTGTACAAAATATAGGTCTTTATTTGGTTAATGGTCTAGATTTGATGGTATAATTCTTATACAAGCCAAAGACCATTTGGAGCATGTCATAATATCTGTTTGCATAACTACTTTTCATTTTTTGTGTTCATTACTCTCTTGGCAGATTATTACAAATACCAGTAACTAAATGTCACTATCCTAAAATTTAGGTATGTTAAATTGTTATATTCAAATTTCACAGTGAGTTAATGCAGTAAATTTCTTCATACTAAAGTTATGTAGCAGTATTGTCATTGTGATTTCTATTTTATGAAGCATGTTACTTTACCAAGAATTTTTGGATAATCTGATGTAATATGAATTACATACTTTATAAATTATTTTGTCTTCATTTGAAATTCTTCAATTTCATTTATCTTCATCTTGTTCAATATTTAACCATGTTCTCATAAATATAAGGTTAGGTTTTAGTACACATTTCTTAAACAAGAAGTAAATCCCTGATTACTATTTAAATAGTTTTAAATTAAAAGAGTCTAGAATAGACTTTAGTAAATTCCTGGCATTTTTTTTAACAAGCTTCTGAAAATTTCTGTTATTCTGCTACATTTCAGTGTTGTGTGTGTATGTGTGTGTGTGTGTGTGTGTGTGTGTGTGTGAAGTGTGTCTATTCTAGTGAGACAGGTGCCAACCAAATCCTTATTTTAAATGGAATTAACTGAACCATTTTGAGATAATCAAAATGGTGAACCTAAACCAGAAAATTCAAGTATAAATCACTGAGTCCTGAAATAACCACAAATTCTTAACAGATTGAAAAAATTAGCTGTAGTGGGATTTATGGTATTAAAGCTTTGGTCTAATTACAAACATTAATTTTCTTTAGTAGCATTGCTATAGCAACTCTATAGCAAGAGGATCTCAGGCAAGACCCAAATTATACATCTCAGAATTTTTTTTTTGATTATTAACACCTTGCCTTACAGAAAACATAGGACATTTTGCATTCAAATAGGCTATTTTTCAACTGAATAATTTGTTTTCTTTTTAAAAAGTTTAGCCCACTTACTATTGTAAAATATATTGTTACATTTTTTGCTTGCTCTGTTTATTTCAAGTATACCTTAAGTTTTTTTTTTTTATTCAGGCTGTTAAAACCACAGGAGAAGAGATTTTAAGTATATATTTTTTCATTGATATTTTCAGAAAAGGAATTATGGTCGCTTTGGGAATTTTAGCAGAGAATTAACTGACTCCAGTGTAATTATAATCTCAGTCTTAATGATATATTAACATATTTTTGCATCTAATTTTATAAACAAATTCAAAACTATAATAATGAATGCTTTATGTAAAACTGTAGAAGTCAGGTTTTCCTAAACACAAGGTTTTGAGACAAGAAAGGAAACTTTTACTATCTTTATTCTCAATATATACACGTGTATGTGAGAGAGAACAGCAGAATACTCAAAACTCTTTGTATTGATATTATTGAAAACTATTAAACTATTTAATAAAAGTATGATTAAATTCATTTTATGCAATACTGTCAAATATATACATTAAAATGAATTTTTGCTTTTGATAATCTTTTTGAGAAGATTCTATGCTAAATATTGTTGAGAGTAAAACAAAATAAGGATGTTCATAAATGATACTTAATAAAGTATTGAAAATAAGGAGGTTATTATAAATATGATACATACATAATTTATAATTATATAAACAAACAATAAATATTAGTACAAAGTGGAATGATATTTTAGAAAATAAAATATTATATGCCATTACAAATCATTTTTTCTGAGTAAGAATTGGAAGAGGGAGAGAAAATTGATGGAAGGAGTTTAGAATAAAACTTGTAAACAAGATAGAAAAACTTATGAATAGGAAACAAGAGACAAAAGGAGTTGCATAAAGGAAACAAATGAGTTTTATATAAAGAGGTTCTTAGACAATATAGCTATAATGTCAATACATAATGTTAACATATTCTTAGTTCTCCAGGACTAATTCAGCAATTCATATATGAGGTCAAAAAAACGTGTAATAATTTTTATTTCATGTTATTCTTACCTTCTGAATTTAATACTACATTGTCCTAGGAGTTTAGTAACTTATTTTGATATGAGAATTGCTGTTTCCACTAGAAAGTCAATTTTTTTCATTGTTCTATAATTTTACTAGAAAGAAATTATACATATAAGGGAGTATTTTACATCTAGATTTTAAATTATTCGTTAAAATACTTGTTTCATTATCTTACTAAGAGTATCACCCTTCTTGAGTATTTTTCTAAGTCATTCTTTACATAGTCCTTTTTGAATCCATTAAGCTATCTGACCATGTATCCTAGAAAAGATACCTGAATCTTACAGATACCTAACCCATAAAAACAAAATTGAAACACTATAATTGGTCTGCCTATGTTTGAACAATTTAACACTATCCTGCAATGTATCTTTGGACAAGTTACTTATATTTCTGCTTCAGTTTCCCCATCTATAAAGTATGAATGGAAATCTAAAAACTGGCTTGAAAATAACTTTTTTAACTGTACCAGAAATGAATGTCAAGGAATAAACTTAAAGCCTAAGAAGTTTTAGATGTGTTTATACCATATAGTTATTGCCTATAGTAGTTCAAAGTTTTATCTCTAACTAATAGTCTGTAATATTTTTATTCTGACCAGAAATATTATTAAAGTATTCAAAATCATCATATCTGTTATCTCTTTAGATAACTACTGTCTTACAAGAGTGTCACTCAACAGATCCAACAGTAATGTAATAGCCATAAGTGAAATGTGTGTGTGTGGAGTGGAGAAGACATTTTTCTTGGTATCTCTGATAAAGTAGATTTTCTTGCATATACAGGATAATTTTTAATGGAAATGAAGCAATAAATCTCTGTACTTTTATATGTATATTGTGATTTCTAATAAACAGTACAGTGGAACCCATCTTTTCACTACTTCACATTGCAATGATAATTAAAAAGTGAATTTGGTAATAATAGAATCTGATGTTTTCACTTGTTTCAAGTGCACTGTTTTTTGTCATTTTACAGTTTAATGGTCCAAATCTTAACAGTTCTCTTGGATAAGCTGTGTGGTTGACAATACTTGAATGAAATAAGAAAAGCTCAGCAGAAGGCAGTGACTCAGAAAAAAAAATACATAAAGTTGGGAGTTTTCCTTTAGAGAAAGTTAGAATCAAGAACTCTAATGGAAATGTTTTAAATATTCTTTCTCTGTTTCAATATATTGATGTAGGTGATATTGAAAAAAAGTTTAGTAGAAGTTCAAATATTTATGAAAAAATTTATCAGACATGCTATTCTTTTGCTAAATACCTTTACTATTAGTCTTTGGATTGTGTCAGAAAATTGTTTCTGTAAGAAAAAGAGATGAATCTCTATCATTTATAGTTATGAAAACAAGATCAAAGTTAATATATGCATAGGAAGTTCGCTCAATATAATTTACTTGCCTTTCATTTTACTTCAAGACAGTAAGGGCATTTTGGGGTTTCTTTGAGGCCAAACCTGTCCATGCTCAGAGTTTATTCTTGTCTCTGTTCACTGGGGTCTGTGCTGGTGGGGCTCTGAGTCCTTAATGATGCCAAAAGTCGAAACCAAACCATACCCCCCTTAGTGCAAGGCAAGGGCCTTCTGTTCATTTATATAAGAAGGTTAGACTGACAGAAGGGCTCTTTCTCGCTAGCCCTGAAAGAATAATTCCATTTTCATTTTATTTTATTTGCATCATCTTAAATTACAAATATACAAAAGAACATTTTAAGTAGAAATAGTTTATTAGTTTATTATTGAAATCTTTATTAGGACAGAATTATTTATAATAAACCTGATATTGTCAACATCAAACCTTACTAGGGCTAGAGAGAAAACACAGGTAAGGCACTTATTTGCACATAGTCAAAAAGTCCCATATCCCATATTGTCCTCCAAGAGCCCATCAGGAGTGATTTTTGAATACAGAACCAGGACAAATCCCTGAGCACCATGGGTGAAGCTCAAAAACAAACAAAAAAACTTACTATTAGACTTGATGCGATAGTCACCATGGGGGAGACAATATAAGAAATAATTAAAAAATAGTTTGTGAGTTCTGTGTGCTTAACTACACTCACAATTAAACACACATCTCTCATTCTTGTCTCAATTCTCTTGCTTATTTCCACTCTGAAGAAGCCTCTGTTCTCTCTTAAACACATTTACGTATATCTTTCTAAGAAAGTGTCTTTCATAAGACCTATAGATGAGTGATACTAATTTGTCTATCTCCCTCTGACTTATTTCACTCATCCATGGGTTTTAAGAAAAATGTAACATATTTTTGTAAAAATTCTCAGCGACAAAAGAGATGAAGGCTGGAAGGTCCAGCTCACAACAGGAAGCTAAACACAAACAGTGGTAATTGCAGTTAGAGAAATAACTACACTGACAACTAACATAACAATGAGGGAAGTAGAAAGCCTGCCTCAAATACAGACCTGGGGGTGGGGGTTAGGGAGGTGGGAGATTTGGGGCATTGGTGATGGGAAATTTGCACTGGTGAAGTGATGTTCTTTATATGACTAAAGCGCAACTACAATCATGTTTGTGATCAAATTGTATAAATAAAGAATTTTTAAAAAAGTGCCTTTCAATAAAAGTTGCCTTGCTTTATCAAGAAAGAAAAAAAAGATAGTTCTCCAGACATTTCTTTTCAAGATTTACAATTGGTCTATACACACTTTAAAAATGCAATAGTTTCAAGGAAAATATTTTAACTATGGATATTATAATTAATTATACATTAATATATAATGTTTTTGCCTTTTTGAAGTTAATAGACACATTCAGAAAAATTTACATTTTCTTTGAATTTTGGTCCTTTGCAGGTTCCCCCAAACTTGATTTTAAGTATGTAGCATGTGTATATATATATTTGTTTATGGAAATAGATGTAGGCATATGTAGAAAGAGATATGGTTTATTTGAATCAGTTACTTACACTGTCTCAAATTCTGACCCCCACATTTTCCCCTCTTCTGCTCTGTTTCATTTGTATCTAGACCTACAAAATTCTTTTTTTTCTGGCTCAATTATAAACTACCTTCTCTTAAGTTTAGCTAACTTGAGATGCCTGTAGACATTGGCAGTTAAAACTAGTGAGTCATGCTAGTTCTCTCCAGTTTTCTTTGCTGCAGCACTTCCATCGCCCTATTTCTCACAGAACAACGCTTCATATTTCAATTTCCGTTGATCATTTTAACTCCTAAAGCCAAATCAAGATATGGCAGTATCTTTCTCCTATTGCTAGTCCCTGAATTGCTTTATTATTATTTATTTTAATTTAAAGTTTTGCCAACTTAAGTGTAACGTTGTCTCTGTATTAAATTTCCTTTACTAAGAAGAAAACCATAGTTATTTGTTTTCCTAACTATAACAATTCCAATGAGATCTTGACATAAATTATCTCAAGGCTATAATTACACATTTAAATCAAAACTAATTTATTTAATCAACTGTCATCATATTAAAACAGATGTTTTATCTTAATGTTACTAACATCTTTATGCCTGGTAGCTCCACATCAGTTTTTATTTCTACTTAGGAACTTCTAGATATATTATTGTACTATTATTCCCCACTAAAAAAGGTCAACCTGTTTGAAAAAGCAACTTGCTCATTTGCTTTAATTAATTAATTAATTTTCAAAACCTCAGAAACAATCTGATGCTGACTAAAATGTAAGCAGAATTTTAAGAGAAAGACAGAGGGGATTGGCAGGAGAAATGACATAATTTTTTTTAAATGGAGCAGAGTAAACCTTAGTTATACTTGTAGAGTTGACAGAGCATGAATGAAAATTACTTTCTGTGTAGAAAAAAAAAACTTGAGAAAAAAGGGTCTGGCAAAGGAGCCCTACAGGTCTGAAAGTGATTAGCACAGAGTGAATATGGAAAACTTAAGGAAATAATGAAGGAAATGAGCACAGTAGGAGATGTACAGGAGAGCTCAAGGTGCTTGTCTCCAACGCCCATATTCAAAGAACGAAAATGTGACCAGAGTACAGTGTAATTGGAAATTCAAGGAATAAGGAATACATTTACATTTACCATCTAGAACTTTGTCATTATATAACAATCCACAAAATTTGCAACATGAACGTCAGGGTGGGATTAGTCATAATTGACCTCTGTTGGAATCAGTAGTAGGTATTTTCCTCTAAAAATTCACATTCTAAAATATAAAACAATAGAATTTATTCTTGGACACACCTCAGATTCTAACAGAAATTTGAATAATGTATGCACTTTAATGGCCTTAGTGTTTCATGTTAACTTATTAAAATAAGCCAGTTCCATTCTTTTCAGATTTTGATGATATATGCAACAATTCTATTTCACTATAAATGAAATACATTCACCAATCCCCAAAATTCAGCTAAGATGCTATAACACTAAATTTTAGAATTATTTAATTTTACTAAAACAAAACAATTTAAAAATTTATTTTTTATAAAAAATATCGTTGCAGACATTTTTGGTCCACCTGGCAAACTATGTTTGATTCCAGCACTTCAAATTGTTCCAGAGTCCTGCTTGGAGAAATCCTTGAAGTTTGATCCAGGAGCAAGCTCTAATTACCTTTGGGTTTGGTGCAAAATGCAAAAATATATTTTTTATTTAAAATCTCTCTATTTGGAATCTATGACTATAGAACAGTACTTGGTTGGTGTACTTTGAATACATTCAATCAAAAGTGAAACAATTTGAATGAATCCTCTACTTCTAATTACTTTGAACAAATATATGAAAAGTTTAAATTTAAAGAAAATAATAGGGGCTGGAGAGATAGCACAGCAGGAAGGCATTTGCCTTGTGTGCAGAAAGTCAGTGGTTTGAATCCTGGCATCCCATATGGTCCTCTGGGGCCTGCTGGGCATGATTTCTGAGCATAGAACCAGGAATAGTCTCTGACCGCTGCTGGGTGTTACCAAAAAAAAAAATGAAAATAATAATAAACTGATGTTTTATTTTCTAATTATACTGTACTACATTTAAAATACTTGTGAATAATTTGTATGTGACTACTACTAGTTAAATTTCTGGCACCAGTTATGTTCCCTTTAACACCACCCCTTAAATCCTGAGTATAAAACTAGGAATAATCTATGATCATAGCCAAGCATGTCTTTAAAAGCTATTAAAATAAAATAAATTAAAAATTTAGATTAAAAGTAAAGCTAATACTAATATATTTATAGCACTTAAAAGTTCACCATGGATTATAGAAGTCAAACAAATGATCATGTTTTTAATTATTTTGTTCATTATTATTTAGCATCACCACCATTATTAAGACCTACCACCATCATAAATATGCTCTTCCCTCCAGTTGGTATAGGTATTTTCACTTACTCTAATTTTTGCTTTATTTTGCTTTCTGCCTTTTATTTATTTATTAAATTGCTTTCATTACTTATATTTCAAATATGAGTGAAACCATATGGTAATTCTCTTTTACTTTTTTATTTTATTTTATTATTTTTTATATATTTTATTTAAACACCTTGATCCATACATGATTGTGTTTGGGTTTCAGTCATGTAAAGAACACCACCCATCACCAGTGCAACGTTCCCATCACCAATGTCCTAAATCTCCCTCCTCCCACCCAAGCCCCGCCTGTACTCTAGACAGGCTTTCTATCTCCTTCATACATTCTCATTGTTAGGATAGTTCACAATGTAGTTATTTCTCTAACTAAACTCATCCCTGTTTGTGGTGAGCTTCATGAGGTGAGCTATAACTTCCAGCCCTCTCTCTTTCATCTCTGAAAATTATTATTGCAAGAATGTCTTTTATTTTTCTTAAAACCCATAGATGAGGGAGACCATTCTGTGTCTTCTCTCTCTGACTTATTTCACTCAGCATAATAGATTCCATGTACACCCACGCATAGGAAAATTTCATGATTTCATCTCTCCTGAAAGCTGCATAATATTCCACTGTGTATATGTACCAAAATTTCTTTAGCCATTCTTCTGTTGAAGGGCATCTTGGTTGTTTCAATAATCTTATTTACTTTAATTAGTAGATATAACTCAATATTTCTCCATATTTTTTCTAAAAGGCATGATTTCAACATTTTAATGGTAGGGTTGAATATACATAAATAAAAAAATTTGT
>PVKC010051931.1:0-10337 GCA_004027635.1 Crocidura indochinensis | reverse complement strand
CAGATAGCCAGGAATAATCCCTGAGCACTGCTGGGAGTGGCCCAAAAACCAAAAAAAAAAAAGGTAATTGAAACATCACGACAATACAGAAAGAAATATCGAATTAAATAACCAATGAGCACTACAGCAATAAAGACAGGCACCACACAATAGTTGGTTCTGAAATCACTTTTAAAATGCATTTGGAACAATAAACACCCTCGAATAGCCAAAGTAATTATTAGGAAAAAGAATATGGGAGGTATCACTTTCCTCAATTTTAAACTGTATTACAAAGCAATCATTATTAAAACAGCAGGGTATCAGAATTAAGTTGAAATTTTAAATTTAATCATTGACAAATTTGTTGATTATTATATTTTTGTTCTGGTTATTAAACCCAAGTCTCATGCATGCAAGAAGTGTGTTTTGCAAAAAAAAAAAAAAAAAAAAAAAAAAAAAAAAAAAAAAAAAAAAAAAGAAGTGTGTTTTGCCACTGAATAACATCCCCAGGTATAAATTATTTGCTATTTGTTTTGGCAGGAGTTCACTCCTGGTGGTGCGCAGGACTTACTCCTAAATCTATACTTAGGGATCACTCCTGGCAGTGACCATGAGACCATATGAATTGCCAGGTATTGAGTTTGGGTCAGCTAGTTCGAGGTTAAGTGCCTTAGATACTTTACTATCTTTTTAGTTCTTTGCATATTTGTTTATGTATATGGTCTCATTACCTATTTAGGGTTGCATTTGAAAATTATGTCAATACAATACAGCCTTTTTTTGTTTTAGCAAATTGCCAATTTTCCACTCACAATCTTGAAAAATGGAGACTTGAGATATCTGAAGTCATTTGTTATGAATATGAAGCTCCATGGGTAATATTGCTGAATATGGGTAATATTTTCTGTAGTATGTATTTGTATACTTGAGGATTTTTGTAATAGGTTTGAGGTTTGTTACAGGAAAATGTTTATTAAGCCCAGGTTCTAGGAGAAAAAAGTTTAATCTAGGTTAGTCATAAAAAAAAATCAAGCAATCTAGTGAAATTAAAATAATTGGTGGAATTTTTATAAATAAGAATAAGTTTTAGTGAAGGATTCAGAAAATAGCAAGGAAGATAATGTCTTGTTTCCTTATAATGAGTAGTTTAAATATCTAAGAACACTGCTTACACCTCTACCATAAGTATCTTTTTTCCCCTTGAGTTTTGTTCACACACAGAGGTGCTCAGGGCTTAAGTCTGGCAGTGCTTGGAGACCATATATGATGGCAAGGATCAAACCCACAGTTCTGTGCAAGGCAAAGCATCTTACCCTCTTTACAATCACTTCAGTCCCTAAAACCTTTTTTATTAGGTTATTTTTTTCCTGATTAGATAGGTAATCAATATCCAGTATCAAAATGCATGACATTTCTGTGGCCAGAATTATAGTAAAGTGGGTAGAGCCCTTGCCTTGCACACAGCCTACTAGTGTTGAATCCCTGGCATTCTCTATGGTCCCCTGAGCACTACCAAGAATAATTCCTGAATGTAAACCTCTAAGCACCATCGGCTATGGTCCCCAAACAAACTAAATTAAAAACAATTTCAAATAAAATGTTAAAATATGCTCAGCATGACTGATAAGGCATCTGATACCCACATTGCAAATGTGAAGCACCATCAGGCATAATTTCTGAATACAGAGCCAGGAGTAAGCCTGAGCATCATCAGGTATAGCCCCAAACCAAATAAAATAAAATAAACTTAGGAGGAAAATGAAACGTGTCAAAAGTTAATTGACTTTAATATTGCATGCTTTATACTGAGCATCTCAAAGGAGTGTTAGGAAGAAAATCAATGGTTCAAATGGGAACAATCTGAATTTGATGTCCCTAGATCTCCCTCCTGAAATTTCCACCATTAGTTTGTTTAGCAGTGGTTGGCTATGAGAACCAGGCAGAAGTGGACAGTCTTTTGTAGCCATCAGCCTGTTCTCACAATTTTGACAAGCACCTCTTTCTGCCATTCAGCTGATCAGGAAGCTCCTTGCAGGTAGAACACAAATAAGGGGTCAGTTTTCTCAGCAGTGGACTCTGTTCAGTCCCTGGTTAGATCCTGTTCAGAGTCCTCCACTTTGTGGACAATTCAGTACTTTCTTTCAAAAGCCCCAAGCAGTCATTGCTTTCACAGTGGGGCCCATACTCGTGCCCTGTAGCCTTCGAACAGTATGTTTTTTCTCATCTGTGCTATTTGATTGACTAATATTAATATTAAACCTACCCAGTGGGCTAGATGCTGTCACAAAGCAAAGCTCTTTCTAGCCATCAAACACATGTATAAATTAATAATCTACATAGCAACAGGGCATGATAAGCAAGATATATGCTCATTGATTTTTAAATAGTACAAAGTCTTGCAAAAGATTAAGCCTCCAGTTGAGGACATTTTTAAATGCTGTTTTTAGGACTGGTAGATATTTTGTTAAAAGCCTTTCTCACTGGCACGTAATCTAATTATGAGCTAATTGAGACTAAAACAGTTTCAGTGGTAAAAGGATTTGGGGGAAAAGGCCTTGTCTGAATGACATTTTTTACTGAAAATAGTGAGGTCTTTGTCTTTTGTTTTCTCTCAGGATTCCCTTGTAAATGGCAGTGATCTGCTACTAATATACATTTTATTTTCAATGAGATGTTATAACTCAGTGTCAGAAGAGCAAGATAAAATAAGAATAATAGTTCTGTGGGTATTAAGTGCAAACGAACACATTTATTACCTCATGAATGTTGTTTAAGAGACTGTCAGGAGTGGATTGTTTCAGTGATTTTAATGGTAATTCATCTTTGAGGGGTTTTCAAGTAGTAGGATCATGGGTTCTTTGTTTTGTGATCAAAATAAAACCAAAATATGCAGATACAACGGAGTGTGCATTGAGATTCTCCTTTATCTTATAAATGAAAGGCGCAGATGAACATTTTGTCTCTTTGAGGTGGCTTTCCTGAGTGTTGGGAAGTGGAGAATAAAGCATTGTGATAAGGGAAAAACAATTAACATGAAGGAAATGTTGGTTTGAGAGTCAACTACTGTCAAGACTGTCACATAAGTCTGAAATTCAAACAAGTCTCTAGGTCTCGCATCATCTAAACATCATTAAAATAATTCCAGTCTGTACTTTAAGGGGCCAGGCCAGGTTTGGTTGATGATTTACCTTTTTGTGAACAAATGGTGAGTAAGGATCAGTATTTGACCTGAGAACCAGGACTGGTTGGATTCTCAGCATTATATCCAGATTGTAATCAGTTTCTATTTCTTGATATTCAGGAAGAAGCTTGGATGGTCTGTTTACTAAGTAGCTGGTTTCCTGCTCAGAGCAGGTCAGCTTTTAAAGTTAAGGCTTTTATGCAGCTAAATTTTATTTGTATGAAAAAAACAGTGGTTTTATATAATGAATAACTTATTAAAACTCAAGCTCAATAAGAGGAGTCTGATGATGAGCTCCCAAAGTGATTTTTATAAATGTAGTAACTTTACATAAACATATTCAGAAAGCAACAAAGACAAAACAGTTGTCTGTGAAACAGCAAACAAGTCAGGGTATAATGAACAAGAGATTTCAGATTTAAAGCTACCTTGAGCAGATAGATTGGTGATCAGTCTGTTCAGGCTGAAAAGGATAGAAATTTTAGAGACAATGCCATTATGCAATTAGTACATTATCCACCTTGATGCTAATCTCTTCAATGGTCCTGAAAGTCTAATTGCTTGAATGAAGTTCAAATTAGTAGCTTGGTCCCAAAGGCTCAGGTTGACTGTGCCTTTTCCTTACAATTCAGATTTCCACTCTTCCCAGGAGTTTCCCTTAAACTTGTTCCTTGTCCATTAAAACAAACAAACAAACAAAAACAAAACTGTATTCCTAAAAACCGCATGCCAGAAATTTACTTCTCTGGGAATTGTTCTCTTGGCTTTTGCAAACAAAGCCGAGATCCATCATAGTAGTTCTTACTAAACTTTCTATATAGAGACTACATTGTGTTGCACTCATAAAACACTTGATTCTGGGGCCGGGCGGTGGCGCTGGAGGTAAGGTGCCTGCCTTGCCTTGTGCTAACCTAGGACGGACTGCGGTTTGATCCCCCGGTTCCCCATATGGTCCCCTGTGCCTGCCAGGATCGACTTCTGAGCAAATAGCCAGGAGTAACCCCTGAGCGTCACTGGGTGTGGCCAAAAAAACCCAAAATAAAACAAAAAACAAAAAACACTTGATTCTTCCTTCCAGAGTGTGCAGGTTAACTGAAATCAAGGTTACAGTTTTGTGCATGCATTTTTTTGGTACTTCATTCTCAGAATGAAGGTATTTGGGACATATGGGAAACAGTAGCTATGAACCACCCCTGTTGGAAATATAATCCAAAGAAAGGAATCTAGGGCTAAATGCAGCAAACTAGTCATGATCTTAATTTCCTTTAGAGGAGAATATTGAGAACAACCCAAGTTCTCTCTTTTTTAGTAATCTTGCCAGTACTTAGTGAAAACTTGTTAGGGTGATGAAAGGCCTCTAGGTCATTCTTTTTCTGCTGGGAAATGAGAGTTTAACTTTGTGATCTCATTTTATATTACTTTTTGGGAACACAAGTTGATTTCCATCTCTATTTTAATGTTAACTTCTATTTATAATATTATAAAGTTATTTATAAATCCTTAATAGGAGAGTCTTGTTCAGGCTTTAGTATTTGTTCCACTATTCAAGAGTCGACATTATATCCACATCACTCACATCCACTTTAGGTATTTGACTAGAGCCTTTGACAGCTCTAGAAAACAAAACATTGATTTTTATTCTCACTTATTTAAAGAAGTAGTTGAAGGAGGGCAGTAGCAAGCAAAAGTCTGCAGCCAGTTCAGTCAGTAAACTCTTTCACAATATTGGTCTTTTCCTAGATGCTTTTAAGCCTTTAAATGTAGCAGTCCAATTCTTTTCCTTCCTTCCTTCCTTCCTTCCTTCCTTCCTTCCTTCCTTCCTTCCTTCCTTCCTTCCTTCCTTCCTTCCTTCCTTCCTTCCTTCCTTCCTTTCTTTCTTTCTTTCTTTCTTTCTTTCTTTCTTTCTTTCTTTCTTGTTTCTTCCTTCCTTTTTTGTTTCTTTTGTTTCTTTCTCCTTTTTCTTTCTTTTTCTTTCTTTCTTTCTTTTTTGTTTCTTTGTTTCTTTCTTTGTTCCTTCCTTCCTTGTTTGTTTCTTTCTTTTTTCTTTCCTTCTCTTTCTTTCCTTTCCTTTTCTTTCTTTCTTTCTTTCTTTCTTTCTTTCTTTCTTTCTTTCTTTCTTTCTTTCTTTCTTTCTTTCTTCTTTCTTTCTTTTCTTCTTTTCTTTTCTTTTTTTCTTTCATCACATCTGGTAGTGTAATTACTCTTGGCTCTGCATTCAGAATCACTCCTGCTGGGATTTGGGACCATATGTAGTGACAGGGATAGAACTCAGGTGGCTATGTATGTGCAAGGCAAGCACCTTCTCTGCTATACTATTGCTAGTCCCTCAATATGTCCTAGGAGATGGTTTGAAATTACATTGAAGTTGCATAGAAAGGTAAGAAAAGGGGAAAGAAAAAAGTTACAACTTATCTTTTAAAGAACTTAATTACATAAAATGATAGAGCCTGCAAAATAGAATAGGCGGTAAAGTACTTGCCTTGTATAGAGTTGACTCCAATTTGATCTCTGGCACCACACACTGCCAGGAGTAATCCCTGAGCATAGAGTGAGGAGTAACCCTGAAGCCCCTCAAGATATAACTCCATATCTAATAATAACAGCAACAACAATAAACTATACTATCTTTGTGGGGTTAGTTCTTTTGGAAACATTCTGCCTCATAATCTCATCTGCTTCTTACAGGAAGGAAAGGACAATTCACAGGATATATTTCATTAGTCATAAGAGGACATTTTACTAGTAGTCTTGCTCAAACAGAAATGAAACCCAATTCAAAGAGGTATAGATCTACATAATAGGATTGAAATGAGATTCATTTTAGCTGTCTCCAAAAACAATTTAAATTTTTAATATCAGCTATATCAAAATGTCATTTGCATACCACAGTATTCATCTCTGTGAATTATATAGCTCAGTGGTTTTCAGTATGTTCATCTAGAATATACTGCAGTGCTACTATTATTATCTAATTTTAGAATATATTCATCATTGCTCAAAAAGAAACATTTTATCCACTAACAATTACTTTATATTTCCTCCTGACTGTCATTTACTTTGGTTCCTGGAAACTCCTAATCTACTTTTCTCTATGTTCAGATTTAATTATTGTAGGCCATGTATATAAATGAAATCATACAATGTGTAGCCTTTGCAATTTTGATTTAATTATTCTCATTTCTTTCTTTTTTTTTTTTTTTGGTTTTTGGGCCACACCTGGTGACGCTCAGGGGTTACTCCTGGCTATGTGCACAGAAGTCGCTCCTGGCTTGGGGGACCATATGGGAACCGGGGGATCGAACCACGGTCCATCCTAGGTTAGTGCAGGCAAGGCAGGCACCTTACCTCCGGCTCCCTATTCTCATTTCTTATTTCCTTAGTGACCAATGATTTTGAACATTTTTCATGTGCTTATAAGTTCTTTTAATAACTTCTTTGAAGAAATGTTTTTGTAAATATTTTACCCTTAAATTTTTGTTTTGTTTTGTTTTGGGGTTACATCCAGCACTGCTCAGGGGTTACTCCTGGCTCTGCACTCAGAAGTCACTCCTGGTAGGCACGGGGACCATATGGGATGCCAGGATTCCAACCACCATCCATTCTGGATCTGCTGCATGCCAGGCAAATGCCCTACCACTGTGCTATCTCTCTGGCCCCCTTAAAATTATTTTTAAAATAATTTTTAGGTTTAGTTTGGTTGTATGTGGGGTTTACTGTATGTGACAGCTGGCAGTATGTATGCTCTGTGTTTGGTTATCACTTCTCTTAGAACTCTAGAAGGTCATATATGTTGCTCAAATAGAAATTTGGTCAGTCTTGTGCAAGGCAAACACTACCTGCTGTACAATATCTTGGTACAATTTTTCTTTTTGATAAATGAAGTTCTTTATGCATTATGAATATACTTCTTTATCAGACATATGACTTCAGAATATTTTCTCCTGC
Organism: Crocidura indochinensis; assembly: GCA_004027635.1. Classification (NCBI taxonomy): domain Eukaryota; kingdom Metazoa; phylum Chordata; class Mammalia; order Eulipotyphla; family Soricidae; genus Crocidura; species Crocidura indochinensis. The sequence continues at coordinate 3,229 of PVKC010051931.1, read as the reverse complement.
TCTATGGGTTATCATTTAGCCTCTTGAAAGTGTGCTTTGAAATTAATTTTGATAAACTCTAATTGATCTATTTTCCTAGTGCCACTTGTACTTTAGTTTTATATATAAGAAGCTGACTCCAAGGCCACAGATTTGTTGGCATGTTTTCTTCTAAGAGTTTTTAGCTGTAGCTCTTACAATTATGTCTTTACTCTATTTGAGTTTATTTCTATGTATGAAGGAAATCCCTTGGCCCTCTGAATATCACCTAGAAAAACCAACCTCCTCCAAAAACACCCCTAAACCAAAAACCAAACCAAAACAAAACTCTTTAAAAAATAATGGAAAAAGGAAATTTCTCTGAATTTGGCAGCCTTGTTGAAATCCATTGACCATAAGTGCCAAAGTTTACTTCTACATGCTAAGCCTATTATATTGAACTATATGCCTTTTCAGATGTCAGCAGACATTTACAATGGCTATCTTAAAGATTCTCTACCATTTTTAGTCAATATTTAAACCTGTCAAGTGTGCTTTCTTCTGTGAGAAGTATTATTTGCACATTTTGTTAGCTGTGCTATACCTCATGGCTATTGGAGTCACACTGGGCAGTAGCAGAATGGGTGGGATCAAACCCAGGCAAACATGAGCTCTATTATTTGAGCCACATCCTATTGAGGAGAAATGGAAGAGGGTTGGTACCCAGCAGTGCTTAGGGATTACCCCAACTCTGTGCTAGGACATCACTTCAGTGGTGCCTGGTGGTGGTGGTGGGGACCCTATGATACTAGGAACTGGCATTTACTGCATGCCAGGTAAGTATCTTAATTTCTTGAACTCCTTGAATAAGAATTAAAATACAGGGAGCAGAAAGATAGCACCTTTGTTGAATAATCAACTCTTTATGCCTGTGAAACTCTGGATTTAGTGGAACAAAATCTAGCACCTCACTCCCCTGTCCTTGGGCCCTGCTAATCCTCCACCCTTCAGAGTTAAAAATCATTAAAATACAGGATAGTGTTAGGAAAGGAACAGAATATCTAAAAGTAATTCTCTGAGTAATTTTCTGTTTTATTTCTCATGAAAGTTTAAACATCACTACATAAGTTTTTATTTTTGTTTGTTTGTTTGTTGTTTTTTAGTTTAGGGACACACCTAGCAGTCCTCAAAGAATACTTCTGGCTTTGCAATCAGGGATCACTTTGGGAGGGGCTCAAAGAACTGTATGTGATGTCAGTAATCACATCGAGATTAGCTATGTGTAAAGCAGGCATCCTACCTGCTGTATTCTCTGGCCCCAAACATTATTATTACAAATCGATAAGAGCACTCTTACGGATTACTTGTCCAAAAGTCTACATTATCTGGAAATAGGAAATATCTTAAAAAGAAAAAAAGTGCCCTTCAGATGCAGGCTGGTGGGTGGGAAAGAAACTGGGGACACTGGTGGAGCAAAGTGGACATTGGTGATGGGACTAGTGTTAGAACATTGTATGTCTAAAAATTAATCATGAACACTTTTGTAACTCACAGTGTCTCAAACAAGATTCTCTTAGATAAGTTGTTTTCTGTCTTCAAATAACTTAAAATTCTAACAAGTAATGATTTATACTCAATGCCTATTTTATACCCAGGGAGCTGAATCAGATGCTTTGTAGGGTAAATTGTAGAAAACGAAGCCCCTTGGTGAGATTATAAGTCCCGTTTTCCTTTATTATTCATCAGCTATATATTAAGGCTTAGTGCTTACTAGGCACTGAGTCACCAAAACTGGAGGCCCAGCTTTGGCCTTTGGGGTTTTAGTATTCAGATCTAAGATTTAGAATTAACTGTAACTTAACTATTGATGTTAGAATATGGTGTGCCTTTGCTTAGAGATAACATTGTTTTGACTTCTGTACTCTGCTTGCTTGAGGAAGTTAACTGCTGTAAACCTGGCTTTTCTGTGAATCTAAGTGCAGCCATGACAGGCTTCAGTTTTAAAGTATAAAGATTTGGGACAATGGTGATGGGAACGTTGCACTGGTGATGGGTGGTGTTCTTTAGATGACTGAAACCCAAGCACAAACATGTATGTAATCAAGGTGTTTAAATAAAATATATTAAAAAAAAAAAAAAAAAGACTAGACCCAGAAGAGCAGTCAGCTCCCTGGAACCAGGAACTGGCCTCCTGGTCAGATAACAGAGGCTAAACAGCAATGGCCAGATGATACGCACACCCTTGATCTACAGCAACTGATAGGTAGACAGATGATACCACACACTGAATCCAGGGTGGGCAGCCCACCCAGCTGTCTGTCTGATGCTGCATTTGAACTACAACCAATTCTAGCCTAATCTTGTACTAAGAGCCAATAATTTCAAAAGATCAATACCCAGAGGCATGGATCCCCTAGACTGAGCCCTAGGTACCCTTTAAATTTGACCTGTGAGCCATTCTCAGGGTCCTCATCTCTCTTAGGAGATGCTGGATCGTAGCATGATGGAATAAATTCCCTTGCATTTACATTACATTACTGCCTGTCTCCCTGGTGGTCTTTGAATGGCAGATCCTGAATTCAAGACTTAACATTAGGAAGGAGCATGAGGGACTGAGAAGCATCTGTGTTTGTGCTCACCCCTAGTGTATAGTAATATTAGAAGAAAAAATTGCAAGGAACTTTGAAATGGGAAAAATTGTATGTCCACTTGCTAAAACATGTGCTGTTAACATATTTTTCATTGTATGTTTTGTTTTGTCTTGGGTCCATACCCAGCTCTGTTCAGGGATTACTTCTGACTTTGCACTAAGGAATCACTCCTGGCCACGCTTGGGAACTATGTGGGATGCTGGAGATCAAATCAGGGTCAGCTGAATGCAAGCCAAGTTCCTTGCCAACTGTACAATTACTCTGGTCATGACTTTCTTTTTTAATTTTATAATTTCCTATCTATTTATACATCCAATGAACAAATATTTATTTTCCACATTCACTGTTGTGTAATAATAAAAGTAATAAATAATGGGCCAGAAAGGTAGTGGATAGGGCACTTGCCTTGCATGCAGCCATCCCAATATTCAATCCCAGGTATCCCACACTGTCCCTCTACCAGCATTACCCTGAAAAATTCCTGAGTGCAGAGCCAGAAGTAATTCCTAAATATCTCTGGGTGTGGCCCAAAACACAAAACCAAAAAAAAAGTAGTAAATAATGAAAGACACACACACACACACACACACACACACACACACACACACACACACACACAC
>PVKC010051930.1:0-10367 GCA_004027635.1 Crocidura indochinensis | reverse complement strand
GGCCCCAGCCAGGAACAATTTCTGAGTGTATAGCCAGGAGTAACTCCTGAGAGTCACAGGGTGTGGCCCAAAAGAAACAAAACAAAATAAATAATAATATCTTTTTTAGGGTAGGTTTGGGTCACATCTGGCGGTGCTCAGGGGTTACTTCTGGCTCTGTGTTCAGAAATTGCTCCTGGCAGGCTTGGGACCATATGATGATGCTGGGAATTGAACCCAGGCGTGTCCTGGGTCGGTCGCGTGCAAGGCAAGATGCCTTACTGCTTGCTGTGCTATCACTCCAGCCCTTCTCTCACTTTTTAAAATGAAAACAAAATTCAGTTGGATAGAAGGAAAAATACATATTTCATATTTCAGTAACAGACTTGTTCTTACATTAACTACTTGAAAATTACGTTTACTTGAAAGTTTTTGACTTTTGCTCATACCCAGCAGTGCTGTGGGCTGTTCCTTCCCATCTGGCAGTGCTCAGGCAGATAGACAGACAGACATGGTGCTGAGGATGGAACCAGGGTCAAATCACATGCAAGGCAGGCACTGTAACCCCTGTACCATTTCTTCAGCTCGCTACTTTCATTGACTTTCTTGTTTTCCCTTTTTAACTGGGACTATGTTCTTTGGTTTGAGGAAACAGATTTGAGGACCTTGATTGTGCAGAGCCTATGCTGTACTATCTAAGCTACATTCCTGGCCTCAAGTCATTCGTTGTTTTATTCTATTTTATTTATTTATTTATTTATTTATTTATTTATTTTTGGGCCACATCTGATGACATCCAGGGCTAACTCCTGGCTATGTGCTCAGAAATGACTCTGACTTGGGGAACCATATGGGACGCTGGGGGATCAAACCACGGTCCGTCATAAGTTAGCCTTGTGCAAGGCAAATGTCCTACCACTTAAGCCACCATTCTGGCCCCTCAATTTTTTATTTTTGAGGGTGGTGGTGTTTGGGTCAGATCTGGTGTTGCTTTTGGCTATTTCTTTTTTTGGGGGGGGGATCACACCCAGTGACGCTCAGGGGTTACTCCTGGCTATGCGCTCAGAAGTCACTCCTGGCTTGGGGGACCATATGGGAAACCGGGGGATCGAACCGCGGTCCATCCTAGGCTAGCACAGGCAAGGCAGGCATCTTACTGCCAGCACCACCACCCGGCCCCGCTTTTGGCTATTTCTGAGTCTGCTCGGGGAGAACTCCAGGGCATTCCCGGGGGAACAAATGTTACAGGGGTCAAGGCAAGCACCTTGTTCCCCATTTTCTCACTCTAAGCCCAGATCATTCATTTCCTAATAAACCGGTAGTTATTGCTTGCAGGTTTTACCTCTTTTAGGAGATAGCGGATTGTTCCTTTGTCACAGAGGTGGAAGGGTCTGAGTGGTCCTATCTCTCTCGGTGACTGCATGTGAGCAGTGGGGAAAATTTGTAGTTGGCGGCCTGACTCATGCAAGCTTTGTTTTTCAGGCTTCCCTCCTTGGCCTCCTCAGCTCCTGTTAGCAATGTGCTGGGTGGAAACTCCATGGCGCTGTTCTCTTCTCCTGCCAAGCTCACGTCTAGCAGCAGCCAGCTTCCCGCCTTGGCAGTTCCCAGTTCCGTCCCATCCAAGTCCTCAGTCTCTCCCCCAGTATCGGGTATGATTTTCCACAAACGAATTGAGAGCTCAGTCCTGCGAGTTTTTCGTCCCTTGGTATTTGAGCTACACACAGTGGTACTTAGGCTTAAGTACCTGGTTCTGCATCCTGGGATCACTCCTAGTGGAACTCAGGAGACCCTCTGGGATGCTGGGGCATGCAACTGGATGGGCCAGTAACATCTCATGACCTGATGGCATTTTGTCTTAGCATGAGCTCATAAGGCTTACACACATACATAGGCACATAACTCCCAATATGATTACCTGCCTTATCAAAGGGTTTATATTTTGGTGCTGGCGGTTAAGGCCCAGTGCTGGCTTCTATCCCTGGCAACTAACAAGGTCCCTCAAATCCTGCCAGGAATGATCCCTGAGCTCGGAGCCAGAAGTAAGTCCTGTGCTTACTTTTTGGGTGAAGCCCAAAAAGCAAAGGACGGTTTGGGGCTGGAGCAAGTAGGGCATTTACCTTGCAAACAGCCAACCCAGGTTCGATTCTCAGCATTCTGTGTCACCCCCTGAGCACTGCCAGATGTGACCCAAATGTGCAGAATCAGGAGTAATGAGCACCGCCAGATGTGGTCCAAAAACCAAAATAAATTTTTAATAAAAGAGAAGATTTATGTTTTGGGGTTTTCTTTCTCCCTTTCATTTTTGGTTGCACTATTGCTCCAGGCCTCAGAATTTCTGTTTTTAAGTTGACTGGAGCAGTGACTGACACAGTTGTGGAGATGACTTGTGTGAGCAAAGATCATAAATAGGCAAAGGCAGGAGAGAGCTTTAGATCTCAGATTTCAGGACAGGACATTTGCAGTGGGAGTAGTGCCACATCTGTCTGACTTTTTATTCTAGCAGGGCGATCCACTCACAGCAGTTTAAATCCAATGCCCTCCCTGAAGTCACCCAGGACAGGCCCTATGGTGACCAAGTCCAGCTCGCCCCAGGTATGTAGCAGTTGCACTTGGAAGGCTGTCGCTGTCTGTACAAGCATCTGTTGACAGAGTTAGTTGCTGTTAGTGCTTTACCTGCTTGCTTCTGAAATGATGCTATGGGCTGCTTGATAAAGGATGCTGAGTGCGGGGACTGCAGATGTGCAGTGTCTGCTCCCTACAGCCAATTGTGTCGAGGGCTCAGCCTGTTCCTGAGCTTCCCTTGCACTGCTGTCAATCTCTAGCAGAATGTACTGTGAGTCAGCGTTTTGGTTTTTTTTCTCTCATTCTCAGACTCACTTAGAAATCTGTAGTGCTTGTTCCCCTCTGCTTTTCCATATCATCTCATCTGTGTCTTTTCCCTCTGTCTGCATAATCTCCAACATGTCTTCATCCTTGCAGCTTCTCGATACACCCAGGTTCAAAAGAACGAAAGCTGGGCATTGGTGAAAGCATAGCACCACCACCATGCCGGGGAGCCAATGGGGTGTATATCTAAAACCTTTGTCTTTATTTTTAGGCAAAGTCACTCCAGCCTCCCATTTCAGAGAAGCAGGGGCATGCATGGAAAGACACCGACCCGGTGTTGGCTGCAATCGGGGAGGAGGTGAGCTTGCCCCCACGGGCTTCTTTCCAGTTACTTTGCTGGATAGTTTGATTCTGGCCGGGGAGCTCACGTGGTTCCTCCCAGAGTGGCTGCATGAGGAAGCCAAGCAGCTGTGACAGCACTGCCTTGGCTCTGTCTGAATCGCCTCCTTTGGGGCTCCCCCAGATCGCACACTTCCAGAAGGAGCTAGAAGAACTGAAAGCCCAGACGTCCCAGACTTCTTTCCAATTGGGCACTGCCGAGGAGAGGAAGAAAATGCACACCAAATCCAATGACCTGAGCAACTTCCTTCTGGAGATCAAGGGCACCACAGAGGTGGGCATTTGGGTAATCATCCCATAGTGAAGCAGTTAGTTGATGAGGGTACCCTCTGGCAGTGGTTTGGGCTCTTTCCTAGCAGTTCTTTTGGTATCTACCATTCATTGAGTTGAACCTGGGGTGAAGTATATGCTAAAGCAGCTAAGCCCATTGAGGCCTCTCTCTGGCCCGTGAATTGTACTCTGACTCTTGCGAGGAGGAGGAGATTAGGGCCACATTTGGCTTTGGTCAGGCCTTGCTCCTATCTCTGCTCAGCAATCACTCCTAATAGGGTTCAGGGGACCATGGGGTATCAGGGATGAACCCCATTTGATTGCCCTCAGGGCCGGTGACTTCACTGCTCTGTAATCTCCAGCCCATTGCACGCCACTGGTAAAACACTTCTAGTGCTGCACAGAATCATATATTTTATCTCTTCAAGAAGAGCCATGGACAAAAACAAAAATAGAAAAAAATAAAAGAGCCATGGGGACGGGCCGGGGCACAGAATGGTAGCACAGCAGGTAGGACATTTGCCTAGCACTCGGCCGACCTGGGTTTGATACATGGCATCCCTGAGCCTGCCAGGAGCGATATCTGAGCACAGCCAAAAGTAATCCCTGGGTGTTGCTGGGTTTAGCCCAAGAAACAGAAAATTAGAACGAAAAAAATAGAGGGGCTGGAGCGATAGCACAGCGATAAGGTGTTTGCCTTGCACGTGGCCAAAACAGAATGGACAGTTATTCAAGTCCTGGCATCCCATATGGTCCTCCAAGCCTGCCAGGAGCGACTTCTGAGCACAGAGCCAGGTGTAACCCCTGAGTGCCACTGGTGTGACCCAAAAACCAAAAAATTTTAAAGTTTTTATTTTTTATTTATTTTTTATTTATTAGTTTTTAAAGTTTTTATTTTGAGGGTCACTCTCACAGTGCTCAGAGTTTACTCCTGACTCCGTATTCAGGAATTACTCTGGAGACCATAGCAGTGCTGGGATTTGAACTCAGATCAAGCACGTACAAGGCAAGCTCCTTCCCTGATGTTCTAGCTCTCCAGTCTGCCCACATACGATATATAAAGTATATAACTGTAAAGTAAATTTAGGTTATCACAAAATGTTAGCTTTTATTTTAAAGCAGAGTCCTTGAGAACATTAATAGAGTAGAATAATAGTATTTGTTGATATTATTTACTGTGCTTTTTGTTGGCCAGGCATTGTGCTGAGCACCATCTAGATGATCTCATTGACTCAATCTCACAGATTGCCTGTGTGACTGATTTCCTGGGGATTATACTTTTTGTTTTGCAAGACAGGAAACGTCAGTGTTGGTCCCAAAGTAATTTGTCCCAACTGCTCAGTTACCAGTAATGTTGCCAGTCTGACTGCAGGCTGACCTCACTCCCCAGTCTCACTCAGTGTGCTTGGAAAGTGATAGGTGCACCAAAGCAATCATGTCTCAGGGACTAAGACAATAAGTACTGTTGGGCTGGAGAGATAGCATGGAGGTAGGGCGTTTGCCTTGCCGCTGCCGGGTGTGACCCAAAAACAAAAACAAAAAAAGTACTATCAAGAGTTTTGAGGGGCCTGGGAGATAGAATGGAGGTAAGGCGTTTGCCTTTCATGCAAAAGGTCATCGGTTCGAATCCCGGTGCCCCATATGGTCCCCTGTGCCTGCCAGGAGCAATTTCTGAGCATGGAGCCAGGAGTAACCCCTGAGCACTGCCGGGTGTGACCCAAAACCAAAAAAAAAAAAAAAAAAAGAGTTTTGAGATTTTCATCAAAATATGTCTTTTGTTTTTTGGTCTTATTTTTTTTGTGTTTTGGGGTTATACCAAGCGCTGCTCAGGAGTTACTCCTGAATGCACTCAGGAATCACAAGTGCCTTCTCTACCCATTATGCCATTTCTCTGTTGCCAAAAATAACGTTTTTTCTTTTTCTTTTTTTTGGTTTTTGGGTCACACCCGGAGGTGCTCAGGAATTCCTCCTGGCTCTATGCTCAAAAATCGCTCCTGGCAGGTTCGGGGAACTATATGGGATTCTGGGATTCAAACCACCATCCTTCTGCATGCAAGGCAAATGCTTTACCTCCATGCTATCTCTCCAGCCCCCTCAAAATTTTTTTTGTGGGGCTGGGTGGTGGCGCTGGAGGTAAGGTGCCTGCCTTGCCTGTGCTAGCCTAGGACGGACCGCGGTTCGATCCCCCGGTTCCCATATGGTCCCCCAAGCCAGGAGCGACTTCTGAGCGCATAGCCAGGAGTAACCCCTGAGCGTCACTGGTAGTTGGAAAAAGTAAGTGGTACAGAAAAAAGGTAAGGTTTAGTCAGCTGTAGAGAAAAGGAGAAACTGAGTACCACCCAAGAGAACTGGCAGCTCCTCTGGGAGAACAGGATACAGTGAGGAAAAGCACTGTGACCTAGAGCCAGAGGCTGCAGCCCAGGGGAGGCAGGAGATGCCCCTTTGAAGTGTCTCACGTGCCTCAGGCACAAACCAAACTCCTACATACTTAACACAGCTCTGGGGAGGGGGCACTGGAAGGTGAGTACATGGGACATGGCCATCTTTTAGAGAAGTTGACAAAACGGGAATTTTAAAAATGAATTTTCCATCTGACTTTATTATTTTCAAATACACTTTTTAAAAAAACAAAAAACAAAAAACAATACACTTTTCCGGGGTTCACAAAGAGAGCAGTCTTAGGAAATCCAGTTATACAAAAAAATGCTACATCTAGTTTGCAGTAATATATTTATTTTTGGTAACATACATTAAGTGGCACTAATTACACAGTAACTATATGATAACTAACATGAGACCACAGAACTGTAATTTTGCCAGAGCTGCGTGGTCTTGGGTCTTTCTGGCTGAGCACAATTCCCTCCCTACCAAAAAAGGGTATGCCCACCCCAGAGCTCTGCATTGTAATGTGTTAAGGAGTAAAGCTCGGAAGCAGCTGACAGATGACAGATAGGACATGTTAGTTATAAAGTAGTTACAGCCTAATTCACAAAAGTTACCAACTGTTTCTCTTTCTAGAAAGAAGCAAGAAGTTAAATTCTCCAAATTAGCGCCTGGTGTGTACGTGGGAGTGCAGAGGAGGGCAGTTAAAGAGCAGTGTCAGAAAAGACCCTGGTGGGCCAGGCAGGTTGGACATTATTAATAATCATGGTTGGCTTCTAAATACTGTAGCAAGATGACTTTTGATTTGTAATCTTAGGTAAATTATAGATAAATGAAAAGGCCAGTAATCATACACTAAGATTAATAAACAGCACTTCAAAAATTAACCGCATGAGGGCTGTGCTTGCAGCAGGGTTTCACAAGACAAGGCACCCGGATTTCTTCTTCCCACCTCTGGCTTGCAGAGCAGCTCTCGAGGCCATTTCAAAAACCTCCCTTTTCTTTTGTTTGTTTGTTTTTGGGCCACACCTGGCAGCACTCAGGGTTTACTCCTTTCTCTGCATTCAGAAATTGCCCTTGGCAGGTTCGGGGGACCAATATGGGTTGCCAGGAATTGAACGTTGGGCCACACCTGTTTGATGCTTAGGGATTACTCCTGGCTATGCGCTCTGAAATCGCCCTGGCTTAGGGGGACCATGTGGGACCCCGGGGGATCGAACCGTGGTCCGTCCTACACTAGCGCTTGCAAGGCAGACACCTTACCTCTAGTACCACCGCCCCAGCCCCTATGTTAATTTTTTTTAATGAGGAAAAAATAACCCAAATAATAACGTGGATCAGGCAGTCAGACAGAGCTGTCATGCATGTCTTTCATTAGAAAGCCCAGAGTAGAATCATTCTACCCCTGGGTCCTCTTCGTACTGCTGAGGATCATCCTTGTGGTACCCACATAATTGGCTAAGGCCAAACTGTGCAGCAGGCTCCCTCAGCCCCTGAACCCAGAGCCAGGCCACATGTTGCCAGCCTGGCTTCTCCAGAAAAGATGTTTGTCTCTTATTTTCTTTCTTTTTCTTTCTGTTTTTGGACCACACTTGGTATACTTAGAGGTTTCTGTGGGGTTTTTTTGTTTTTTGGGTCACACCCGGCAGCACTCAGGGGTTACTCCTGGATCTATGCTCAGTTCCTGGCAGGCTCAGGGGACCATATGGGATGCCGGAATTCGAACCACTGTCCTTCTGCATACAAGGCAAATACCTTACCTCCACTCTTATCTCTCGGGCCCCAACTTAGAGGTTTCTTTTGGCTCTGCGCTTGGGGATTACTCCTGGTGGACTTGAGGGAAATATCTGGGATGCTAGGCTCAAACCTAGGTGGGCCATGTGCTAGGCAAGTGCCCTCCCCACTATGCTATTGCTCTAGCCCCACCCATTAGTCTCTTTTTGTTTTCTTTGTTTGTTTGTTTGTTTTTGGGTCATACCTGGCAGCTCTCAGGGGTTACTCCTGGCTATCCCGGCATCCCATATGGTCCCCTGAGCCTGCCCGGAGCGATTTATGAGCATAGAGCCGGGAGTAACCTCTGAGTGCTGCCAGGTATGACCCAAAAACAAAAAACAAAAAAAAAAAACAAATCGCTCCTAGCAGGCTTCAGGGACCATATGGGATGCTGGGATTCAAAGATTCAAACCACCATCCTTCTGCATGAAAGGCAAATGCCATACTTCCATGCTTTCTCTCCGGCCACTAGTCTCTTTTTGAACATAAGGAGATTACACAGTTTTGTTTATTTATTTATTTATTTTTGGTTTGGGGGCAACACCCTGTAACACTCAGGGGTTACTCCTGGCTATGCGCTTAAAAATCACTCTTGATTTGAGGGACCATATGGGACTCTGGGGGATCGAACTGCAGTCCCTCCTAGGTCAGACTCCTGCAAGGCAAACGCCCTACCGCTATGCCCTCACTCCAGCCCCAGGTTTATTTTTGTTTTGTTTTGTTTTGTTTTTTTGGGCCACACCTGTTTGATGCGTGGGGGTTACTCCTGGCTAAGCGCTCAGAAATTGCCCCTGGCTTGGGGGGACTATATGGGACGCTGGGAGATTGAACCGAGGTCCTTCCTTGGCTAGTGCTTGCAAGGCAGACACCTTACCTCTAGCGCCACCTTACCAGCCCCCCGGGTTTATTTCTTAAGAATCAGTGCACCCTCTTCCTCTTCTAGTTTCTCCATGATGGTATCAGCAACCTGAAAACAACTCTGCTGGAGCAATTTGCTAGTGTTGAAGAAGCCAGAGAGCAAAATGAGAGGAACTGTGACTCCGGGTATCTCCAATTGCTTTATAAGAGGCCTCTAGATCCAAAAAGTGAGGCCCAGCTCCAGGTAGGAGTCCCCAGAACACAATTCTGCACTTCGTTTTTTCCAGGGGGTAGGGGCTGGTAGGTTACCCAGAGTCTCCTGGGAGCAAGGCACCTGTTTCTTAGAGTAGCTGACTAGAAAATGGCACATTAGTTAGGGTGTATGTGGGTCTGGTGCCCACATAAGGCTCCCCTTCTTGGTATGTAACCTACATCCAAATCCTTAGCACCCAGACTGCTTGCAGCGCCATCAGGGTTGTGCGTGGTACCTGTAATATAGGGCCTGACTTTGGGGCCAATAGTCTAAGCCCTTGGAATCCTCCTCAAGGCCTAAGGGAGAGAGGTTCCTGGCTCACACACAAGCATGTCTGTGAGCACTGGTGGAAGGATACCTGTCATGTAGCAGCTGATTGTCAAGTGCCAGGTTCTCTATTTGGTTTAGTCTTCAACTGTACTACAAGATATGTCCTATGTCTCTCCCACTGCCTTTATTTTGGGTGATCATGACCAGTAGTGTTTTGGGGTTACTCCTAACTCTGCATTCAGGAATCACTGGGTCTGGGCTAAGCTAGGACTCCAACCCTGGTTGGCTGCATGCAAGGCAAGCACCCTTCCTGCTGTTCTATGGCTCTAGCCCACCTCCTATTGTTGTGTTTTGTTTTTGTTTGTTTGGTTTTGGTTTTTTGGGCCACACCCGGTGACGCTCAGGGGTTACTCCTGGCTATTCGCTCAGAAGTCGCTCCTGGCAGGCACGGGGGACCATATGGAGAACCGGGGAATCGAACTGCGGTCCGTCCTAGGTTAGCGCAGGCAAGGCAGGCACCTTACCTCCAGTGCCACCGCCCGGACCCCTATTTTTGTTTTTGTTTTTTTTTAATTTTTCTATGTATTCACGAGTTTTGGGTGGGTTATCACCCACTTCTTTCAGGCTGCCAAAATTCCTGTAGGACTGGAAGCTTGTGCTTTTGACAGCTTTCCCGCTCGGAGGTTTTTTTAATTTGGGGGGGTGTTATTTTTTTTTAGGGGTTGTTGTGTTTCTGTTTTTGTTTGTTTGGGGCATACTCAGTGATCCTTAGGGGTTACTCCTGGCTCTGAGAATCATTTGGGTCATCCTACCCACTGTACTATTGCTCCAACCTCTGCCTCAGACTTTGAGGCTGCAGGTACCTTTCCAGGAAACTTCCTTGTAACACTTAGATCAGGAGGATGCCTCTGGCCTGCCTCCCAGCCTTCAAACCCCAGGCCTCCACAACCATGAGGCTCACTTCCCTGCTCTCTGTGCTCTGTGGCAGTCAGAAAAGCATAGAACTCTGTAAGGACACTTCTCCCCATTCAGAAGGCAAGCATTGAGCTCTGGGTAGTAAGATTACTGCTGGTCATTACCAGGGTCAACCCCTGCATAGCTAGGGGAATTCCTGAGCTTCACCACATGTGACCTACAAAGGAATACTTTGGTTTTCCTCTATTTTTTGTTTTGGGGCCATACTCTGTTATGCTTAGGGATCACTCCTGCTGGTGCTTAGGGGAAGCTTATGTGGTGTTGAGGAACGAACCTAGGTGGGCCCATGCAAGGTAGGCACTGTCTCTCAACCCTCCATTTCTTCTCCCCAAGTAGATCGTTGTAGCTACATTTGTTGAGTGTATATAAATATAAAAGAGAG